>CM021101.1:530677952-530725154 GCA_007115665.2 Sequoiadendron giganteum
AGATTCAAATATCTACCCCCAGTGTCTAGCAATGTTTGAAAGGCCATGGGTGGATGTCTTCAATCGGTATATGAATGGATAGATATAGTAGGCGTGCAAAGGATGCCAATAATTATCTTGTGATAAGATAGCTGGTTTTGATAGAGGACGTTTATTTGGATAATGCTTGAAGGCTCAGATAACGTTGGGTAGGATAGGATCAATGAAAATGACCCATGTCAAGATGACTACCATAAGAAAGTGTAAAGTGTGCACCAAATGTTCATCAAGATTAAGATAACTTGGAGTATGGATGCAGATGGATGAAAATGGATTGGATAAATGGTTCATAGATGAATGGATTTATTATGGATGGAACTTTGGCTTTATTATGGATGGGATGAGATGCTTCCAACTGAACTAGTTCATGTAGATGCTCAATTCTACACATGACACTTGTTTGATAGGTTTTCATCATGGTACCTATCCAAAGAACCACCGAAGTGATTTTCACCAGAGGACTATTTTTTTTTTACTATTTTCAATACTTTTTCTATTTTTTTTGTATTTTTTGCAAAATCTTTTAAGCTCATGTTGAACTGCTTGGTTTTGTCGATGTAGATGCTTCTTTCATAATGTTCCATCGATATCCTGCTTTAAGAAGTTTCTTTGCTAAGATATGTGCACTTGAAAGCAACTTCTAAGATTCCTGATTTTTTTTGTTGACATCGAAGTTAACTTCATCTTTGTGCGCACATCATGATAGAGTGCCTTCTGAATCCTTATGATGAAGGTTCATTGCCAACTCATGGTCAATGTGAGAATTGGATATTATGCATGGAGGCATGGATGGTGGAGTGTGTTTAGGAATAAAATATGGTCTGGTTGATAGTTTGGAACCTTTGACTCTCCAAACTTGGGAAGATGAGAAATGATGGGTGGATATGGAAGTGTGCATGGAATTAGGACCAACTACTTGATATTCTTTGTACATTGCTTGAGAAGCCTACTTTTTCCTCTATGGACATCTTTGATGGATACTTGCCCCCTTTTTATTTTTCCCCATAGTTTCTTTGACTAGTGGAGTATGATAGGGATCATCTTTCTTTGTATTTTTTGGCATCCATATATATTTGATTTGTCTGATATGCTTCTTAGCTTATTTTCCTTTAATAACGTTCTTTGATCTTTGATTCAAAACCTTATTTTGATATTGGTCCCAATTCATGGATGGGGTGATGGGTGGATGGAGATTCATAATGTGGTTGGTTGTATTATTGGAATTGGTTTCATCATAAGGATTCTTCATGCTCCCTATGTTGACATTTGTTTGAGATGTAGTTTCCCCTAGTATTGAATAACCAAGACCTTGATGCTTAGGATTTCCAATAATCTGCACTGGTTCTAGGATACCCTGTTCATGTAGGCCTAATCCTCTGCCTTGATAATTCATCCATTGAAACATTTTATTTGCAATAGGATATGATTTACCTTGGAAACAAGGTGCTACTCCTTCTCTACTCTGTGGTGGGTCTTCAAAGGTGACAACTTCTTTATTGATGAGACAAATTTCCCTAATAAAGGTAAGTGATCCAAGTTTACAAGTGATAGGATCCTCCATATGTGGGACAAATTCCTGATTGATATCTTTGGCTTGATCTTGTGAAATATCATTGTTTTAATGCTTCTTAAAGATGTGTTGATGATTCACTATCCACATAAAATTCCTCCTCATGATTCATCTCATAGGATGTTTCACGACTTCTATAGGAGCCTTCTTCATGATCTAATTCTTATATGTCTTAACAATATTTTTCTGATTCACCACTTCTATAGAAGCCTTCTTCATGATCCACTTTTAGTGTGTCTCTAGATTTTTCTATACATTGATCATGTGTACAAATTTTAAGAGTAGGAGACTCTTTTTTCTTGGTAATGATGTTAAGAGTATGAGACTCTTGTTTTGAATGAAGATCATCTACGTGTCCATCCAAAGAAATCATCTCATGGGTAGATGGAGGAGTATGTGCTATATGGATATGATCATCATTTATGATATCTTGTGTAGATAGGAGAGTGCTCATTACCTTATTGTAGTATCTTGGATATATGAATTCTTGATCTTGGTTAATGTCATAATTCCTTTCAACATGCTTTCGATCAAGTTTTTGACATGGGTCAATTTCAAATAATGGATTGCTTATGAAGGGTTCTTCGATATCTTCATTAGGAATAGGAAGTGGCTCAATATCCTCATGATTTTTAAGTGGATTTGGATCAGGCGTTGAGTTGAGGATTCCTTCACTATCCATAACCATGAGGTCAAAGGATGTCAATTTGTCTTAGGAAGGACCATTGCTAGACCTTGGTGATAGATGTTGATCATTCTTTGGAATAAATTATTGAGGTATGTCCTCAAACTCATTAGGCGATGTAGAGACATTATCAACATGATTATTGGTGGATGGATCTTGGGTTATTTCAATAGGATCAAATAACATCAACACTCCTTGAAATAAATCTTTGTAGGAGGGGTCTCGATCATGACTAAAAAATGGCTCTTGATGTATGTTGATTTGATCATCAGATGAGGTGGAAACATCTTTAAGGTGTTCATTGATGGATAGATCTTGATCATTGTTTTCAACAATTATAGTGGGAATCTGTTGCAAGATTTGTTGAGCGAGTAATGCCTACATTTTCTACTGAGCCAACAATGCTTGTTGTTGGTCGTTTTGTTGTTGTGCCAAAAATTCTTTTTGTTGGGCTTGTTGTTGAGCTACTTGTTGTTGTGCCTAAAACTCTTGTAAGACTTGTTGATACACTTGCTGATGGATTTATTGCAATTGCTTTTGGTATTGTGCTTGCAAATATCGAGCCTGGTGTTGGGCTTGAGCTTGATCCTATGCTTCTTGGGCTGATTGTGTTGCTTGTGTACCTTGTGCGGCTTGCGCAACTTTTTGGGTGGCTAATTGTGCTTGCACTTGCTAGGCAACTTGTTGGTTTTGGAGTTCCTTTTGGCAGGTAGCTTGTTGAGCGTCTTGCAACATGATGGAGAATGAATTTTCCATGTTGTGTTTTAGTGGTGGTGGCAGTGGATTGGGAATGGTGTTGACCATTGTGATGAGAAAAATGGTCGCATTGATTGGTAGGGTTTGAGTGGTGAATGGTGTGATTGATATGCTTGGTCCTTGAGACACTTGAGGGACAATGGTTGTGTTGACCATTGGGGTTGCTTGGATGGTTTCCATCCATTGTTGTGATACTGATGGTAAGATGAGAGGATTTGGTATGATTTTTTACTTTATGATTGGATTATTTCTTGGATTCGGTTGATTGACGGTTGGTAAAGGGGGAAGGCTCATGCCTTAATTGTTTGGTTGATATATTTGTAATTTTTTCCTTTGATTTAAATCTACCAAAGGTAAAGGTTTTCCAAAATTCAGATTGGTAAAACTCACATTTTTTGTACCATTGAGGTTTGTAGGAGATAATGATCCCATGTATGGTTTTTACAAATGAAAGTTTTGAAAATCAATTGGTATTGTAAGGCCTTGATAGTTTGGTTGATTTGGATTACTCATGATGTATGAATCAATTTTATATTCCATGTTCCTCTTGTGTTTTGACCTTGTTGACCTCTGAGGGGTTTAGGACCAATGATGAGATGAACGATGAAAGGGGTGAATTATATGGGTGTTTAAAATTTTATGAACTTTGGATCAATGCTAGACTTTAGGACTTGTTTTGAATTTATTTTGATTGCAGATAGTTTGACTAAGTGTTTTAAGTCAAACGAGGTGATAATTCACTTGTAAACCCTAGGAAGTTATGTTATCCTAGAGTAAACTCATACACAAAAGGATAATTTGGCTAGGTGTGTTAAGCCAAACAAGGTGATGTTGATTTCTCCTAAATTCTAGCATAAGTGATGTTTTTAAAGTTCCCAATAATTTTTTGGTGAGATGGGATTTGATTTTGATGGTTGAGGGATGGAGTGTTTTATTTTTTATCCTAAATGGCCCTACGAGGACCTGCTTATAAGACCAAGGTAATGAAGAACATGACTTTCCCTAAAAGTGGTTCAAACTAAAAGACCAATGTTTGCATGAAAACCAAATGACTCAAAAGGGAGAAAGCACATGTGTGGTTCAATTGTCTGTTATCTTGCTTAGGTTCAATTATTTTTACCACAAACACTTTCTTGACTATGTTCTTCAAACTAAATGTCTATGTCTCAATTCATTTTCATTCCACAATGTCCATTATGTGAAAATTAAGGTTTCAAGAGCATAGTTTCCTAGCTTGACTTTGTATGAGAAAATTATGATGTAAATCCAAATGTTTAGAGACCTCTAAGGATAGAATCCCTAGGAAAAGCAACAACACTTGGATTTGGTCAAAGGTATTTGCCCCTCCTAAAGGGTTTGAAATTTGAATATTTTGTGAATGTTTGTTCCCAATGTTTTAGATCCAAGAAAAGTGTTTTGATTTCAATGACATGCACAATCCTACGATGAAGAGAAAATATTTGTTGGGATCCCACTTGGACGAATCCAACTATGCATAATCAGTGTGGATGTTTAGATGCTTGACCACACAGGCTCGCCCTTATAGTGCACTCGCTTCTCAGGTCAGCCAAGCATCAATACCCATGAATCTCCCATGGAATAATTTTCACCTCTACAATAGAACCACATGTATATGTGGGGCAGATTCAAAGGACATGACATTTTGTACCAACAAATAGTTAAGGATTTTGGCCTTTGCTAAACAAGGGTTTTAATGCGAGAATTATTTTTGTGGGGGGACTATCCATGTGACGAGAGACCATTGCTGCCCTTCTTGTCAGAATAATCTTCATGATTCTCAAACTTTCCTCGAGAATCCACACTTATATACCAGTTGGAAGTCGCTTGGCTTTAGCGTGTTCCCAGTTGGGTCATTCCCTTGGGTGATAAATTTTTCCCACAAGGAAGGCCCTCTAAGATAAACAAAAGTGAGCAAGCATATCCTATAGTTCAATCAACCTTTGTTGAAAAAAAAAGGGAGAACACTCGCAATATGCCACACTCACACTCGCATGATTGGTTCAGTTTTAATCCCAAAAAAAAAAAATGAAGTGTGGAGGCAATTACCTTACTCAACTTAAGATCACCAAAAGAGCTTTTGATTCTCAAGATCGTCGTGATGCATGAGAGAGGTGCATATGTCCTTTTGATGATATTACTTTGAGTAAATAATTACAAAACAAAACAACACTTGTTCATTTTAATCCCACAAAGCAAAAGTGAATTATTTTTAAAGCACCAAATCAAATGTGGAATTTGTCTTGTTCAATTTTTAAGTATTTTGTTCTTTTTAGAGCCTAAAAGAAAATTTATTGTTCCTTAAAGCATGAAAGATAACAAATTTCTTAAAAAAGAGATTGAAAATCCTCTGAAAGTGTTAAACAACACTTATAGTGTTAAAAATAACTTTGTATAGTATGAGAATGATGTCACAATGGAGCCTTCCATTTTTCTTCCTTCCTTTCCCTAGCTTGCAAAATGACTAAAACCAGAAGATGCAGAGACAACAAATAAGTTAGAAGTTCAAAAGGCTAAAAATAAAAAAAGGCACATGTTGAAAAGAATTAAATTTAAAATTTTCACTGTCACCTAGCGACGTAGTCAGCAAATGTGGCATAGTTTAGAAATCTTGCAATGCAATATACCATTGCATCTCAACTGAGTGTGGCATTCTGTAGAAGAAAAAGAATGCAAATGTGACATTGTTTTAGCATGTAGCGCAGTTTGGGATTAAGAGATCCGTGACGAAGTTTGAAAATTTGAAATTCATGGGCGGGAAACCAGGTGCAGTGGAGTTTGAAGTTAGAGCAGTGCAATATAGTGTTGCTTGTCTGAAAGTGGTGTAATATGGCACCGTGTGACTATAAGCGGCACAGTTTCCTATAAGCACAAAAAATGTCAAAAAACCATAGAATTTTGGAAAAACGTGATGAATTTCTCCAAATTGGACCTCCTTCTAGTGCCAAAATGTGAACCCTTATCATATACCTTCAAAAGAACAACAAAAAAACACATAGTTAGGTTCATATGCAATATAAAACAAGGATTCCCCATTAAATCCATTTACAATCCTTTAAAATAGGAAAAACAAGAACAAAACATGAAAAACTAAAGCAATCCTAATTAAGAATACAAACTCTTGATCCCACGGGGGAGTTGGTGCCAATTGGTGTCTTGAAATTAGCCCTTTCCCAACTCCTTTGTAAGCTTTGTGATAATTTTTGGATGATTGAATCTCCTTGGTGAGATTTGGGCATAAACTAGCTATGAAATCATGAAAATGATGAACACTTGATGAGAAATGGACAAAATTAGCTGTCAATGTGAAGAGAGTAACTTTTCTCTAGATTGTGGATGAGGATGAAGTTGAGTATAGTAATTTTACTCAATTCATGGATGTTATAATGAGAGGAAGAGTCTCTCATTTATAGATTTCTAATTTGGAAGAAAGAGTGAAATTGAGCAATGTAGGATCATTCAACATCCAATGGCCAAGTGCCACTTGTCAAGATGTGAATGGTTGAAGGTTGTGCACATTTTGGTCTATGTGAATGATAAAAGCCATTAGGTGGAATTTGAAAATGGGGAAATGACATGTGAGAGGGAAAAATGAATGAAATAAATGCCACTTGGCTCAATGCACATGGACATGTAAGAGGAGTGAATTCTTTGTTGGAAGGACAAATCCACTTGGATTTTGAATTCAAATTTGAAGGAATATTCCTCCTTTATTCCATGTTGAGAGGAAATAGGCAATTAAATAAATCAAAGTAATTGATTTATTGTGCAAGTTGCATTCTCTAGAGGATTTTAGTGATTGAGATTAAATTAATCAAGATTTGATCAATTTAATGAGAGATTAGATGATTTGACAATCTTGACTCAAATTTATGAGTTGATTTAAATCAGAATTGAGAGGAAAGTTTTAATTAAATAAATGATTTTGATTTATTTAAATAAAGGGGATAATGTTAGATTAAATCAAATAAGTTTTAATTTATTCAATTTAATGAGAAGACTTTTAGGGATTTAATCAAATAAGATGAATTATGTAATTAAAGAGGGATATAGGGTTAATTAAATCAAATTGATTAATTTAATCAACAAGGAAGAATGATTTAATTAGATAAATAATTATTTAATTAATTAAAGGTGATGACAAGCGGAGAAGGTGATTCAAGATGAAATGATGTTAGTGATCAAGATCAGGTGTGTAGGATTGAATTGTATATTTTCCATGTCTACAAAAGGATAGAAAATTTTCAACTTAGGGGATGCAGTGCATCGCATTAGACCACTAAGAGGAATGGAATATGGTAATATAGGTCACACTTATGAAGGAAATTACAGCCAATGTCATCCACAAAGTGAGAAATACATCATATGAAGTGATTAGGCTACATTAGGAACTGAGGAAAAAGAAAAAAATGCAAATGAAAAACTAAATAATGCCAATGTATGCCCCCACTTTAAAGGAATTTCTACATATCGGTTTCTGAGCAATTACTTTAAAGTAGAGAAAGAAAAAATGAAAAAATAATGAAAAGGACATGAGAGCCTACTTGGAAAGCCCTACGTCAAGTGATAGGTGTCCAAGCTACGTCATGTTAAGAGAAAGAAAAAGGAAAAGGGAGAGGGAGTTGCCCCCAAAATGGAAAACCACAAACACATAAGGGATCTATGGGTTTGGGGTAAGTATGTTCATTGCTGCAATGTTTGTTTTGAGAGCTCATAACTGTCATCATCTCCCCAAATACATAGAACTAGAAGGACACAGAGAGAGCGAAATAAAATGAAAATAAAGAGTCATTTTGGGTCAAAATGGAAGAGGCATAGGATGTCTCAATGCTTTGCATCATCCCATAAAGGAAAAAATAAATAAAAGGAGCCTTTTTGAGTCAACATGATAGAGAGATTATGGTCACAATGCCTTGCATCATCCTGAAATGAAAGGAAAAAAAAAAAGGAAAAAGGAAAAGGATCCATTTGGGTCAGCATGAAGGATACATTGTGGTCTCAATGCCTTGCATCATCCGCAAATGGAAAGAAAAATGGAAAGAAAGAAGAGAAAATAATTCATGACATAAAGAAGAATGAAGATACACATAGAAGAAGATCACAAAGAAGATGAACATAAAACATAACAATATGGGGAAAACATGTCACATAAATGAAAAAAGGAAAGAAAAGAATAGTAAGGAACTTGTGCATCACTCAACAAGCAAGTCATCCACTCCCAATCTTGCTTAGTATATAATTCAGGTGGGCGACTAGCTATTGGGACAATAAAAATGGTTGAAATAGCATCAAGGTCAATGCTTGTCCTAGGAGAGTTGTCATGTATGCTCATGGAAGAGGGGAATAATGAATTCAAAGTTTTGTGTACCTCTTCATCTATTCTATCATTCTAATTAGCATCATCATCTAGATTGATAAAAATGGTAGGTCTAATAATAATATCAGTGGTAGCATGCAAGATTAGGTTGTGGTGGTGCAAGAGGAGGGTCATCAGGCACTATTTCAGGTGAAGGTGGATTATGATGTTCGATATTGTCTTCATCATAGGATTGGTGAGAAAGAGCATGATGGTGATGCCTACGTTCTCTGGCTTCTTTATTCCTTTTTTCTGTCAAGTGGTATAGAAGGGGCAGATTGGTCCACCATAGGGTGTTCATTGTTCCTTGGGGGAGGAACGGGGGGAATCGCAAGTGGCTCATCCACTTTATCCTTAGATTTATACACTTATTTGATGTGAGGGGGTAAGATATAATTGTTGTCATGATCCCAAGGCCTCTTGGATGATGTGGAGGAGGTTTCAGGGGTCGGCTAATTAGGCATATCAGAGTCAGGTTGCAACATAGGTTCATCAAGAATGGGTGTTTCAGAGGTAGAAGGAGGCATGTTGCAAAGAGACAACTCATAGATTCTCTTATCTTTAAACTTCTGATATGAAATGAAGAAGAAATCTCATCTAGGGGTGATGGGTTCCAAGGGCTTAGGCCAAAAGGCTTCTAAAGAAAAGTTTCCTTTGGAGGATAGAGGATTGAAGCCAGTATGGTGGACAGTGAATATTTCATTTTCAACGGGAAACTTCAAACATTTTTGAATAAAATATGGGGTCACTTTCATTGAACAAAGCCATGGGTGGCCTAATCGTGAATTAAATCGGTCCAATTGTTGAATGATAGATAATGTCACATCCAATGTCTTAGGACCGATCTATAATGGGAGTGTGACCGATTTGATCGTAGGGCATGCGAAACCGTTATGTGTTTTGAACCATGTAGTCGGTCTATTATAAACATCTTGAGCAATGCCATTTAATACCAAAAACTCTTCGATGATCATGTTCTTGCCACACATGGGATCTATGAGTATCCAATTAGTGGGATAATCATAGATTCTATTGGCTATGTAGAGAGGACCATCGATAAGGTTTTTGAGTAAATATTGAGATGTAAAAGTGATATCAGAAGATTTTTTGGTTGGGCCCCTATGATGGATGGAGTCTATCACTCCCATCATCTCATCAATAGGGTTGACATGGGTGGCATTCAAAAGAGGATCAAAATGTGCTTGTTGTGTGTCAACATTCATAACATTAGTTTGTGAAGTTTCGCCAGCTTTGACAAATGAAACATTGTGTTTAGGCATAGGGTTGTTGAAAATTTGCAAATTTTGGTTGCGGGGTGCCATAGAATTATTGATTTTATCATTGGTACCAACAATGGATAGACTGCCCGAGTCAATTAGGTCTTGAAAAGGAGCTTGAGACACTTGCATTGTTTGGTTTCATGTTCGTTCAATCGATGAAAATAACAATAAGCACTGGAGTTATATGATGGAGGTAATGGATTATTGGGATTAGGTGCATGGACATGAGGTAAGGATATCATTTATTATTGGAGAAATTAACTCATGGTGCTACAGAGGGTGTCAGGTAGAGGCATGAAGGTTCGTTTAGGATATGCATAATTGAAGGGCACCTTAGATCAAACAACAACCACCTGGTTATTATCAGGTGGAGGGGTTTGGGAAGGAGGGTTAAATTGTAAAAACCCTTTGTTTTGTTTTTGGAATAGTTGAGAGTTTGGTTGGGTGGAAGTTTCAAACTTCTCAACTCAACTAGAAGTGGATCACGTATCATTACTACTAGTGGAGTTGTGATAATCACATAGCACTTGGCACAAGTGCATGAAGGAAGGGAATTTCATGAGGGTGAGCTTGTCTTGGAGAGGTGTTAACAAGTTTTTAGTGAACATCTTTTGTAGATGTGTGTTAAGGATCTTGACATCAATTAAGGAATAAATCACCTCATAATGAGAGATAAAGTCATTTATCTTATTGTTAGTGTCTTTCTTGCATCTCATGAGATCATCCAAGGTTTTCTTAGGGGTCATGTGGACTTGGAAGTGGTTGATGAAGGAATCCACTAGTTCATTGATTGAACTAATGGAATTTTTTGGTAAGGATGAAAACTAGTCCAAGGCGACATCTTTGAGGGTCCTAGGAAACAATTTAGCTAGAAAATTGTCATCAAGAGAAAACTCACTACATAAGGAGGTAGTATAAGCATTAACGTGATTAGAAGGGTCACCCTTACCTCCATACTTATCAAATATATGAATTTATATTCCTTGTGGCAGTGGGGTGTGTAGGATGTCTAAGGATAATGGATTGCTATGAACGTTGTGGGTAGGTGAACCATGTTGGATTTGGTTGATAGTGGATATTTTTTGTTGCATGGAGGTGATGATGTGAAAAAGCTATGTGATAAGGGGATTGTTGTAAGTGTTATGAGGCGGAAGGGAAAGTGGTGATGGGGTGAATGGAGTTGAAGGGGAAGTGAATGTGATGTTAATGGTAGGTATGGTGGAAGAGGTTAAGGGATGTGATTCCACAAGGGAAGTAGGAACACTAGTAGGAATTTTGAGGGAAGGTACCACATTACTAATCTTTTGGATGGTTTTTTTCACACTAGGAGATGTATAAGTGGGGATGGAATCTATTTTTGAGGGAGGAGGAGTGGAAGTTCCCCCTTGGCCAACAACAGGGGTGGGTGGGTGAGATACCCTAGGTGTGGAGGAGGCATATTTTTGGTATATTTACACTATCTTCTTCACAACACCTAGGCCATCATTGTGGTCAAGAAGGAAGTGAAGGTTCTCTATGGTGGGGATGGCAGTGGAAAATATGTTCTCAAGGATTTGTTCATGTTGAAGGTCAGCTAAATCAGCATGGATGTGAAATAGCTTGTCATTTGGGAGGTCATCAATTTTGTTGTCACCATGTGTGTCTCCTAGGTGTAGAGAGTTTCTAAGGATGGTCTCTAAGCCTAGTGTACTATTGTTGATACTAGGAGTAGAAGCCTGAGAGATCCGAAGATCTACAATAAGAGTGTTGTCATTAGATGCCATGATTCTAAAGCTTCATCTCACAATGATATTAGCAAGAGAACACCAAATGCTCATGCAAAGTTTTCTAAGGGTTGGGTGGATGCAAATGCAATGTAATCAAAAGAGACTAAAATGTTGATAGCTAAAATTTTGAACAAGAAATCAGAAATGTAGAACTAGAGGACTAAAATGTAGGAAATGCTTTAAAAATTCTAGAAATTATAGAGTGATTGGTGCAAGAGGACTAGGTCACCTAGTGTGGCAACTTAGTCCCAGTAGTGTTGTTTTTGACAATTTTATGAATTTTTGACTATGTTTTATGATGTTTATGCCTTTCTGATACAAACACAGAATGTAAATGCAATCTTTTTGTACTTTTGTAATAAAAAATGAAATGAAAAGTGCAATCTAACATGAATTTAACACTAATACACTTTTATATTAATCCTAGGATGCAAACAATACAAAAATATTAATGCAATGCAAGCTTATTTCTAAGATGAAATGAAAAATCAGATGATTAACAAGTGGTCTATGACTGGGTTCACCAAAATGAACCACCAAAAATAATGTACATGATAAAAGGGAAAGAGGATTCCTCCAAACAAGCCATTAGGTTTTTCACTTAGGAGCTTGGTTTAGGATGAATGACACTCTTTCACCTAATGATATTGTCTTTTTGGTGATTGCATTCAAAGGGTATGGATTGAGTAGGCTTGTTATGTCTATGACAAGTGTGATTAAGTGCTTAAATGAGATGAAACTAAACTAACTATGACATGTAAATGAAAGAAAATGTAAACTATGTGCAAGCTAAACTAAATGACCTAACTGTATGCAATCTAAAAGGAAACTAGAAAATGCAAATATGGTGCACCTAGGTATTGACGGTTGCAAATGAAGAGCTCTGGAATGTTCTGAAATCTGCTAGAAATTTGCATAGGGACAATTATGCCAGAATGAGTCATCTAGTCCTTTTGCTGGGAAATTTTGCTAGAATGGGTTTCGGGAAAAAAGGTATCCAGAAATGTCAAAACCCTTTTTCAGGCTTGGTACAGGGACAAGGTCACTAATGATGGTGACCTAGTCCTCCTAGTACTTTAGAGAGATTCAAAGCCCGATTCTATGAGCCACCACTTGCACTTCCCTTTCTATCAAATACCCATGTCATAATCTTCATAAAATGACCTACAAGTTGTCTTTTTTCTCCACCTAGGGTTTGATGACTTGAGTTGACTTGAATGGAATGATTGTACCCTTTTTCAACACATTATTCCTTGCCCAATCTAAATACAACATGCAAAACACATGCAAATACAAAGAAAATGTTAGGGTTAGAGATTAGGGGTTTGCCTTAGTCAAACCCCATTAATTGTAATCAAACCCAAATGAGATGAAATAAAAGGAAAGATGATTGAATGATAAACAAATGTAAAAACTCACCAAATACTTTGTTGTTGAAGTTTGCAACATGCAAGAACAATCTCTAATGGAGGTTTCTTGAAGTGCCTTTATGCTTGAGTGCTTGTGAAGACAAAAAATAATCTAAGGGGGGGGAATGAAGGTGAAAACACTTATTTATACAAGATATGCCCTAGTTTCACAAAAAATGTCACTTGATAGGTGAACACTAGGGCTTTGGATGCAAATTCTTGTTAGGTTTTTGTTTTAATTTTGAATTTTATGCCTAAAGGGACTAGATCACCCAAGGTGGCGACCTAGTCCACTTGGAAAAATTCAAGTGGTGGTTAGGAATAAAAAGGTGTTAAATGATGTTTGTCAGACTTGCCTACCAAAACACACTTAATTCAGGCCTAAAAGTACATCAAGGGATCAATTTAACATAAAAAAGGGTTAATTTATTGATGGAAAGCCTAGGAAAGTGTGAAAATACATTACAACAATTTTGCACAAGGCTTGGAAAGGGGTAAAAAGGGGTTTTTGAGGTGAATTGTGTTGAAAGGATCTTAGAAAAGTGGGAAGATGTATTAAAACACTTCACAAAACCTTTGTAAAACACCATTACATTTTTGTTGATTTGCAAGCATTCAAGACTAAATGAAGGAAAAACAAGGCCAAAATCCAAGGGTAAAAGACCAAATGAGTGAAAAAGTGTCAAAGGCTACAATTTTTCATGACAAATAGATGTATAGATGCCAACATGTCAGAGAGATACTACCACACCGTGTTATCATCCCAGAACTTCACTGTCATCCTTGGACAAAGAGTTGCCTAAGGTGTAGTATCGAATCTGAAAACTAGCTCACCTAGCCTAAACCTAGATTTTGGGTATGAAAAGTGATAGAAGTATTTCATTGTCCTCAACATTCTCAAGCTCTATCTAAAAGACCCCTTTAGAGTGAGGTAAGTTAGCGTAGCTCTCCTCTCCCGACTCTCTGTGACCTAGAGCCTTGACGTGTTTGGTCCCCCTTTCTTACAATTTTTTTGAACCTGACATGAACTATTTTGGTTCCATTTCGAAGTACCGAAAGTTCATTTACTCATGTTCTAGGAACATTGTAGGTGTGAGAATTGTGGGGATTTTTTCCTTGCAACTCAACCTATGACCCCTAGTAGGCGTAGTTGGAAGGTTTCGTAATTATTGTGTAACAAAATCTTGATTGGGTCACTATCCTATCTTATAACCTTTTGGGGACTTTGTGAGAATATTGTCAAGTGTGCATGATGGCCTATTTTTTACATCAACCTATCCCATATAAGTAGCCTACAAGTGGTTGCCCAAGTATAACCAAGTTCACCTTGCAAGACCTATCAGTGGGCTTCAATAGAGAACTATCTCCTCTTTATATCCTTGTGTGGATCAATAAGAACATTGTACCATGTGTTCTTATTAACCTCACATCTTAGGAGAATATCATAATCAAGGAGATTATGCTAATTAACTTCTTGCACAAATATGGTTAAAATGCACCTATGAGCACCATCCATATGCATAAAAAACTTTTCATACCTCCCATGGGTAGTATCTATTGGTTCCCAAATCAACAGATGCAATGAGTCATAAACAGTAGCCACTCGCTCATACTTAGACTAAGAGATTTGATTTGGCCAATGAACAAGGTTCAATCAAAGAGACTGAAATCTTCTGCACTTCTTGCTCTGTTAAACTAGGGAGGGGAATCCCAACAATATATTTATAGATACTTGTGTGTTAAAGCACCAAATACACTGTAAACAAATGATTCTCCTCTAATTGTTTAATAGAAATAGTACCCTAAAGGTTTGGCTGACCTTCATTGTAGTGTCTAACTCAAACATGAGAAATGTAGAGAATTAAATTCCACACACAAACAAACTAAGATTGATAATTAAAATGATTTTAAAAAATGAAGTTTCTCATAAATAGTTTCAAGAAACTATAACACTAAGAGACCAATGCCATATCCCAAGGTGGAGTCATCTAAATCATGCAATTTAAAACCTAACACAACATTCAATTTGTCACAATCATACCTATCAGATGATGCATTACACCATTGATACCAGCAACTAAACTAGCCATACTTAGAAATCCTAGCACATAGTTGCATAAACCTCCATTTGTGTTACTAAAAATTAACTCATTTTGTGTATGAGAGTAATAACAACAAAAAAACATATAGGGGAAAGACAAGAAGCTGAATAATAACAATCATTGATTATTCATATTCAAAATTTATGCAAAGTGAACAATGGAGACACCTAGTTGAGAATAATATGTCATTTATATTCAACTATGACTATGCTGTAATTACATTCTTCATTATAAAACTCGAACTGCTCTAGAAATCTGAAAAAATAGCATTATACACTTGAACCCCTGTTACAAAATTGTTCCCGTGAAAACCAAAATTGTCCAACCTTCTTTACAAATGAGAGAAGAAGAAGAGATATAGAAGAAGAGAAAACCCTAAAATGACATTTGCTGGTGACATCTAGCATCTTCAACACTATTGATCTATAACTATGTTTTCTTCCTTAACAAGTTTTTAATCTACTCCTTGGTTCATGCACCTTGCATTCACTTTCCCTCAAATAGAAAAATATTCCCTTCATGATGAGCCACCATTCATTTAATCCTTGCTGTTGAAAATATTCGTTCAACACTTTTCCCTATTTTATGCCTCTGTATTTTGATTGTATTCTCCTTTTACCTTTTAATACTTCACATATTTTATCAATCACTTGGCTTGCAAAATAGAAGATTACTCCTTGCTCGTGAAAAAAATCATTCCATTTTACCTTGCAGTGAAAAATGACTTTGTTCTCCCTTGAAAATCCCTTTTACTTTGTACTTTATCCAGAAGTTGAAAACTTACTTTTCTTTCCTCTAAAACTATTTTTATTCTACTCTTGTTATGCTATAGCCAAAGTCATCTCACATTAATAATGGAGGCTTTTAACTATTTTAAATTGGGCCATGGAAACATTTTACCCATGTCTTTTATTTTACACTTCACATTAAAAACTTTTGTCTTTTAAATGGTGAAGATTTATAAATCATTTATTGGGAAATAAAACATTTCACCTGTGCATCTTTAAAATATTTTACTTCACATTTAAAATTTTTACTTTTCTCATTTGCTTTGCCTAGTGTCATTTTATATATTTTATCAATTTTATTCCAACTTAAAGCTTCAATCATTTTATCCAGCTATAAAACCTTTTACTGGTGGACCCTTTATTCTCCATTTTACATCTTAATATTTTTTGATTTCTCCACCGTCAACAATAAATTTCTAAAAATGATTTTAAAATACTTCTCATGGGCCCAACATGAGCCTCTCCCCGCTCTCCCATCACTCTTCTTGCATGACATTATCAAATGCATGAGCTCACGGGAAAACATTTATTTAAATCTTTAAATAATAGTTTAGCACCGATAATAAAAGCTCAAAAATTGCAATTAAACTTCATCCCCGCTTCCTCGCCATCCTGTGTTGATGTGAGCACATTCCCTCATGGGCTGGCAGGGAAAGTCTGCTTCTCCTTCTCTTGCATCTCCTCAAGGCATATTGAATACACAAGAAAATTTCTATAGTAGTCACCATGTTACTCAATCTGCTTCCCACATTACTTTGTCATTTTCAAATTTCTTGAGTATTTTTAAAACTTGCTAGGTGGTTTAATGAGTTGTAGGGCGTTTTTGAGCTTGCAAGAAGCCAAAGAATCATGTCAAACATGCTTAAAATATATTTCTATGCACTAGGATAGATTAGGGGATAAATTTCAAGCATTTAACAACAAATTTGAGCCAAATAGAGCCTCCAAAAATTGGTTGGAAGGCCAAACACGTGAACAACATTTCAATTTTTGTAACAAATCTTGCTCAAATCCTACTTGAAGCTATTCAGAGACATCTCAATGGAGAGAGAAATTCCCAATCCTCACTGCAATGAAAATTTCAGATCAAAATCACCCCAAACACTGCTCTCAGCATTCTCCCCATGCCCCCATGACCAATTTTTTACAACAGCACAAGCTCTACGGGCTGGCGGGCAAATACAGAGAACAAAGCTCAAAAGTCTAAAAACGAACAATGTAAGGATTCAATAAAATATGTGTAAACAATATGCCTCCCCACATACTCCCTGCATCAACTCCCCACTTCCTTGCAAGCTCTGTTGATGGAAGCATTGATGTCCTCCAAGCTCACAGGCAAGACTATTGTGAATAAACGATATAAAGTCTGAACTTTATAGAACACCAAATATTAAAACATGCCCTAATTTCTCTCTTATCTCATGCGCTTTCAATTTTGAAGGAATTTAAAACATTTCAAATATTTTAAAACATTTTCCTTTTAAACTTTAGGAAATAGTGAAATTTTAATTTCAGTTGTAGACCAAATAGAGGGAATTCACTGCGTGCAAACTGGGACACCTGGAGCCACAAAAATTTTCATAGGGCTTTTATAATTTATTTAGAGAAAACTCATTTCCTCAAAATTTGCATCACCAAAATATTTCAGGTACCTCCTTTGTAAACTAGCCCTCGAGATGTCTTTGCCAAAACTGATATGCATTAAAATAATCCATCGTATGATTTTTTTCTTGATGAGAATGGAGTTGGAGATGTATCGAGCCAAAAAAAAAAATGGGTTGTCCTTAGACTTGCAAAATTTGACACTTTCTGTAACACCATTTTTGACCCTGTTGTGATTAGAAAATGATTAAATAACCCATCAACACTTATCCTGAGACCCTGACACTAAGAAGGCATGTAGAAGTTTAAACCAAGAATGGAGTGCAACAAATAGGTCAAAA
Source organism: Sequoiadendron giganteum (assembly GCA_007115665.2). NCBI lineage: Eukaryota > Viridiplantae > Streptophyta > Pinopsida > Cupressales > Cupressaceae > Sequoiadendron > Sequoiadendron giganteum. Next base: position 530,695,665 of record CM021101.1, read on the forward strand.
TAATTCATCCTAGGGTGCAATATATTAACTGAAAAAGTAGCTCACTTAGACTTTTCAACAACTGTTCCTATTTAAAACCAATTAAAGCACACCAAGTTGCCATTTTGAAAAAATATCAGATCATCTTCTGAGGAACTGCCACCAATCACACTAAGTCACTTGGGTCCATTGAGATTGTGTGAAATAATTCTTCCCTTGAATCATCATTTTTCAAAATATATTGAGGGTCAAACTTGACCACCTTGAATTTTTTGAAAATGTAGGTGTGAAAACACAACAAATTGTATTTGCTTTTGGCTTGGTAAAAATAGAAAATTTGATCATGAGACTTTGAAATCAGACTAGGGAGTACATTAATGTAAGGAAAATGGAGAGCACTAATCTGTTTGACATGATAGTCACCCACTTTCAAAATATTAACTCAAACAGGAGGCCAACTTGTAGGACTGACAATATGCAAACAATAAAAAGTTTCAGAACCTTCCAACTTCACTTTCCAAAACTCTATCAAAAATCATTATGAGAAGCTAAAAATTGGCATGCATACTCACATTTGTCACATGAGTATCTCCATGAAATTATTTTTCATGAAAATCAATAGGCTTCGAATTGTGACTCTTCAAAGTAGGTCACTCAGACAAATTTTGTAAGTGCATGTCTCAGTGTGCAAAGGAAATTTTTTCAACATGGGCACTTCAAATTTGAAAATTTGAAGGTTCCAATAGTGGCTCCGACTAGGGATGTATTTCCCTTGTGGGCATAACAAGAATTTATATGCTTTGGAGAAGCAGACCAGGTGCCAAAAACATTAGGTGATAGAGTCAAAAGATCATCATTGCCCCCTACTACTCTGGTTTGACAAGTCAAACCATATCTAATGACTCAAGGCCATAAAAATCTATAGGCCTCTTCTTACCTCTATCATAGACAAATTTCTCATCACACTTCACTAAAATCAATCTAAAAATACGATTGCAATCTGCTTGATTAAACATGCTGGCATCTCCCAACAACCCATTATATACAACATTATCAACAAATTTACAAATAACAAGTATTTGAAAATTAGGCATACTCTTAAAATATTGATTTTCATGTGGCAACAACTTATAATATTTATCATTTAAAACAATCATACTATAAACAACTTTCTTCAATGTCTTGTAGATTTCAACAATTTATTAAAACTTCATCCAGCTGAAAATAGAAGCACTCATATTCTACCACATGGTTGGTACCATCAGGTTCAATATGATTGTTACTTTTCATGTCAAAGGTGAAATAGTTATAATAACTAATCAAAATATTATGCACATCATGCAAAATATCTCCGAGTGTATGTAGAGAGATACACTTATACATTGGCACACACTGTTTTTGTGTCCCAACATGCTAGTATGAAGAATCATCAAGAATATCTAACCTATCCTCAACCTTGCTCACTTTGATATCCTCTGAACATAACATATCAACATCTTTAGCATCCAAAGCTTGTTCAAAAGTGATCAATTTTGGTTCAAAAATATAATCTTATTTTCTTTGAAAACAACCTCCTCATCCACATGAAATGACTCATAACCAGGCTCGTCTAAGTCTAGAGACAAGCACTTATCCAAATCTGCATTAAAGTTCTCAAAAATTGGCTCATTGGAAACACAAAGCTCATGGTCATCTGTTGTTTCTAATTCATCAAAACATATTTATGAACTTGTATCAGTATTCATACTTTCATACTCATCACACAATGCATCATTAAAATCAAATGGTTGCTTTTCATTATCCAAATCATCATCATGCTAGTCAACTGGTTGATAACTAGGAGGAAAATTAAAAAACATGCATCATACCTTGTACAGTGAAGATCATCAACATTTTCAATATCAACATGGGTAGCACACAACAACTGAGAGTTATCAAAACATGTATATTCCTCATATTCAGTGGTCAACATATATGAAATTTGATCACTGTTCAATAGATCATTGTTTTGATCAATTCTCTCAACCACTTCTTCTTCTTGACTTTCACTAGAACTAGTACATGCATTACCAAGTTGTAAATCAAGATATACTATGATTTCACCATCATTTAAATCTGAAAACTCTATGGTATGGGTGTCATCATTCAGTTGGTCATTTTTCATTGTCATGAACATCAATGGTAGAAATTGCATCACTCCTAACTTTTTCCTTCTCAAGTATGCACTTTTCTTTATTTGAAACTAAAAACATTTGATCACTTGCATTCACACAACTACTAACTTCATCAATATGTTTACCCACAATTGAAGACAACAGAATTTGCACATATTCATTCCTCATTTTCTCCATATTATCTAAGCATGTGTAAGCCATTTGCATACTCAATATTTTAAAATCCTTCAACAATACACTAGATCCCTCCTCAAAAGCTTCAAAGTACATATGAATGCAATCTAAAGTACTAGGTCTAAAATTTTTAGGGATCAATGAAAGAGAAACAACAAACCTGTGACTAAAAACAATGCTAGACTCTTCATCTTGTTTCTTAAGTTGCTTTAACTTTTTGAGAAGGCCAGAAGGTTCTTTTGAAAATTCTTTTCTATAAGCATCCATTATTTCATCCCAACAAGGAAAGGACTTCTCAGGAAAACTTAAGTACAAGTCCCTATCTCTAGCTTCAAGAGATCTGAAAACAATATCATCCACATATCCTGATATCCAAATGAATGTTTCACCATAAAGCTATAAAAACTTTGGACATGTGCATCTCCTTCAAATACATTGTATCCATCAAATCTAGGCATCTTCTTATAGACTTGGCCTGACATACTTTTAACCCTGTAATCAACCCATGACAAGTCTAGTTGGTCATACAATGGATCAAAAGAATTGACAAAAGGTGCAACAATTCTAGCTAGTAGACCTAGTATGATTATCTCTTAATTGAGCTTGTATATACATCTGGTGCCTTTTCTTCATCTCTTTAATTCCCCTTTCGAACATAGCTTTCCATTCCCAACTAAACCTAGGCTTGTTCACACTTGATTTTATGAAATTTGTGGTGTAAACTATTTGAGGATTATCAGACTTCTGAAACTTCTTGACAATATGCATTAAGGTTTCTAATGGCATGGTTATTTCCCTTTGGTAATCCATAGATGTATGCAAATATGGATTTAACTTAATTGTGCATAATTATAATCATGACATTATGAATTATCACTAGGATAATTGCTAATATTGTGGTAACCTTGAATTGAAACATGTGATAATGAAAATGGATGGAAATCATGAGGATATACAAATTCATTCTAACCATCCATACTAATAAATTTGTGAATACTTAGAAAAATTATTTAAATGGAACAATAATTGTATTCAATATCATAGGTTCAACAAATGAAAATATGCAGAGAACCATGTACCTTCACATCTCCAACTACTGCAACTTTGAATAGAGAAATTTCATGTCACAATAACAAACATCAGCCCTTCTTATGTATAAATTGTAGAGCAGAGTTGCCACCTCTTCAACAAGAGGAAAAACTTTGAAGTAAGGATATCTTTCTCTAAGTTCTTTCTAGCAGAGTCACTTCACAGTAATTTGAATTTGGGGCTACTAAAAATCAATTTGTAGATCTGGAACTTCTTCAACTTCTGAACCGGATATTCATTTTTTTCTACTCTTAAGAAAAGGTTATCTTCTATCAAAATTTTCTCAAGTGACTCCCCATCTGAGTCGCTAATCTGTTGGTTCCCAAATCAACAGATGCAATGAGTCCTAAAGAGTATACACTGTCTCATACTTAGACTCAGAGATTTGATTTGGCCAATGAACAAGGTTCAATCAAAGAGACTGAAATATTTTGCATTTTTGGCTCTATTATACCAGGGAGGGTAATCCCAATAGTATATTTATAGATACTTGTGTGTTAAAGAGCCAAATACATTTTAAACAAATGATTCTCCTCTAATTGTTTAAGAGACATAGTACCCTAAAGGTTTGGTTGACCTTCATGGAAATGTCTAACTCAAACATGAGAGATGTAGAGAATTAAATTCCACACATAAAAAATCTGAGATTGATAAGTAAAATGATTTTAAAAAATGTAGTTGCTCACAAACAGTTTAAGGGAAACTATAACATTAAGAGACCAATTCCATATACTAGGGTGGAGTCATCTAAATCATGAAATTTAAAACCTAACACAACATTCAATCTGTCATAATCATACCTATTAGATGATGCATTACACCATTGATACCAACAACTAAACTAGCCATACTTAGCAATCCTAGAACATAGTTGTATAAACCTCCATTTATGTTACTACAAATTAACTCATTCTTTGTATGAGAGTAATAACAAAAAACAAACATACAAGGTAAATACAAGAAGCTAAATAATAACAATCATCGATTATTCATATTCAAAATTTATGCAAAGTGAACAATGGAGATACCCAGTTCAAAATAATATGTCATTTATATTCAACTATGACTATGTTGTAATTACATTCTTCATTACAAAACTCAAACTACTCCAAAAATCTAAAAAACTAGCATTATACACTTGAATCCTTGTTTCAAAATTGTTCCAGAGAAAACCAAAATTGACCAACCTTCTTTACAAATGAGAGAAGAAGAAGAGATATAGAAGAAGAGAAAACCCTAAAACTACATCTGTTGGTGACATCTAACATCTTCAACTCCATTGATCTATAACTGCCTTTTCTTCCTAAATAATTTTTTAATCTACTCCTTGGTTCATGCACCTTGCATTCACTTTCCCTCAAACAGAAAAAATATTCCCTTCATGATGAGCCATAATTCATCTATGCCTTGCTATTTAAAATATCCATTCAACACTTTGCCCTATTTTCTGCCTCTGTATTTTGCTTGTATTCTCCTTTTACTTTTTAATATTTCAGATATTTTATCAATCACTTGGCTTGCAAAAAAGAAGATTACTCCTTGCTTGTGAAAAACTTCATTCCATTTTACCTTGCAAGGAAAAATGGCTCTGTTCTCCCTTGAAAATCCCTTTTAATTTGTATTTTATTCAGAAACTGAAAACTTACTTTTCTTTCCTGTGAAAACCTTTTTATTTTTCTCTTGCTATGCTGCAACCAAAGTCATCTCACATTAATAGTGGAGGCTTTTAAGTATTTTAAATTGGGCCATGGAAACATTTTACCCGTGTCTCTTTTATTTTATACTTCACATTTAAAAAAATTGTTGTTTAAAAGGTGAAGATTTAAAAAACATTTCACCTGTGCATCTTTAAAATATTTTACTTCACATTTAAATTTTTTACTTTTCTCATTTGCTTTTCCCAACATCATTTTATATATTTTATCAATTTTACTACAACTTAAAGGTTTTCATTTTACCTATGAAAGCTTCAATCATTTTATCCGGCTATAAAACCTTTTACTGGTGGACCCTTTACTCTCCATTTTATAGCTTAATATTTCTTCCATTTCTCCACCGTCAACAATAATATTCTAAAATTTATTTTAAAAGACTTTTTCGTGGGCACATATGAGCCTCTCCCCGCTCTCTCATCACTCTTCTTGCATGACATTATCAAATGCATGGGCTCACGAGAAAAAAATTGTTTAAAGCTTTAAATAAAGGTTTAGCACCGATAATAAAAGCTCAAACATTGCAATTAAACTTCCTCCCCGCTTCCTCGCCATCATGTGCTGACATGAGCACATTCCCTCATGGGTTGGCAAGGAAACCCTGCTATTCCTTCTGTTGCATCTCCTCAAGGCATATTGATGGCACAAGCAAATGTCTACAATAGTCACCATGTTACTCAATTTGCTTCCCACATTACTTTGTCATTTTCAAATTTCCTAAGCTTTTTAAAAACTTTTTGGGCATTTTAATGAGTTGCGGGGCATTTTTGAGCTTGCAAGCAGCCAAAACATCATGTCAAACATGATTAAAATATCCTTCCAGGCACTAGTATAGGTTAGGGGACAAATTTCAAGAATGAAACAACAAATTTGAGCCAAATAAAGACTCTGGAAATTGGCTGGAAGTCCAAAAACGTGAACAGCATTTCAATTTCTGCAACAAATCTTGCTCAAATCCTACTTGAAGCTATTCAGGGACATCTCAATGGAGAGATAAATTCCCAATCCTCATTGCAATGAAAATTGCAGATCAAAATCACCTGAAACACTGCTCTCAACATTCTCCCTGTGCCCCCATGACCATTTTTTTACAGCAACACAAACTATACAGGCTAGTGGCAAAGACATAGAAAAAACATCAAAAGTCTAAAAATAACAATGTAAGGATTTAATAAAATATGTATAAACCATATGCCTCCCCACATAGTCCCTGCATCAACTCCTCGCTTCCCCGCAAGCTCTATTGATGGAAGCATTGTCGTCCTCTGGGTTCAGGGGAAAGACTAAGTAGGCATGTAGACATTTGACCCAAGAATGGAGTGCAACAAATAGCTCTAAAAAATTCATCATGGGGTGCAAGATATTAACCGACAAAGTAGCTCACTCAAACTTTTCAACAACTATTCTTATTTAAAACCAATTAAAACACACCAAGTTGCCATGTTGAAAAAATATCAGATCATCTTGTGAGGAACTGCCACCAAACACACTAAGTCATTTTGGTCCGCTGAGTATGTGTGCAAGAGGTATTTCCTTGAATCATTATTTGTCAAAAGATATTGAGGGTCAAACTTGACCACCTTGAAAAATTATGAAAATGCAAGTTTGAAAACAGAGCATACTACATTTGCTTTTGGCCTGGTAAAAATACAAAATCTGATCACGAGACTTTGAAATCAGACTAGGGAGTACATTAATGTAAGGAAAATGGAGAGTAGAAATCTGTTTGACATGAAAATTATCCACTTCCAAAATATTAACTCAAATAGGAGGCCAATTTGCAGGACTGACAATATGCAAACAAAATGTTTCAGAACCTTCCAGCTTCGCTTTTCAAAACTCTATCAAAACTCATTATGAGAACCTAAAAATTGACATGAATGCTCACATATGTCACATGTGTATGCCCATGAAATGATTTGTCCTGAAAATTAATAGGCTTTGAATTGCGACTTTTCAAAGTAGGTTAGTCAGATAGATTTTGCAAGTGCATGTCTTAGTGTGCAAAGGCAAATTTTTAAACATGGGCACTTCAAATTTGAAAATTTGAAGGTGCCAATAGTATAATTTTTTAGTCCTTGTCAAAAAATACTTTCATAAACCTATTATTTGGCATAATCCTAGGATCTGAACTCTTCAGAGTGAAGTTGGGTATCCCCTAGCTAGTAGTTATTAATACAGTTCCCTTGATTGTGCACAAATGTGTGAAGTTCATTCATGGGGGTTCAATGAACGTTATTCAAAACACTAGGTATAAACTACTAGTTGCACATGATAGCTACTCCATGGATCAATTTTGGCCTACACCTATTGGTCCCCTTCTACCTAGGAATGACATCTTGTATGAAACATATCAAAAGTACAAGAAAGGGAACTTAACACCTAAAGTGAGGTACCCTCCATTACCTTATGCTATTTCACATAGGGTGTGCCTAAAAGCTAATAGTGATGACACCAAGGTTTGTAGGAGAGAAGAAGAAAATCCCTCTTAGGGTCCCTCTTCTTCCTCTTATGTTGTTTAGCTTGACGCTTCCTCTCACCCTATTATGGGGCCATCGTATTTTGTTTTGTGTTTGCGAGAGAATCCTATGGTGCCCACTTGGCAAAAGCCTAAGCATCTTACATTTGAGCTTCCTATTCTATCCACAGAGCCCAAGCCCATTCAATATGGTAGAAGGAAGGGTCCCCATTGGGAATCCTCTATGTCCTAGCCTCTAAGGCCTCCATCACTCCTGCTCCAAAAGTAGTAAACGGGAAGAGGCCTGCTACTGAGGCACTATAGCTAACTCACCCTTCTATTTCTCAACCTGCTCCTCCTACTCCCTATCAAGAACCTATCCCTCTACTAGAAATGGCTATAGTGGACACCCCTATGGCTAAGTAGGAGTCTTCCATCCCTTGGAATCTCCTGGCCTCTAGCTCAAAGAGTTACAAAAACTTCCTTACACATGAGAGCAAGCACCAAAAAAAGCCTCTGGCAGTTGAGCAGGCCACTTTGTAGAGAAAGGATGAGGATTCAACCATCCCTATATTAGGGCCTCTTGATGTGTCCTCCTCTCTCCTCCCCTCTTCTTCTATTCAATCCATCTCAATCACCCTTCTAGATTCCATGGTGAGTAAAAATGCACCTAGCCCTAAGAAGCTGTAGGTGTTCATTTCTCCTTCTTTGATCTTCCCTTATTAATGTCTCTCCTAGACATCCTGCCTTTATCAAAACCTATGGAAATGTCGAATACTTCGATGGTTTCTACTGTGGTTTTCTCCTCCTCTCTCTTTGCATCTCTCACCTCTTCTGTAGGGAGCTCCCATCCCCTGACAAAGTCGAAGGTAGAAGTGGTTCCTTCCATCAAGGAAAGGTGAGAGAAGAGACCACCTTCTTCAAAAGGTGGTCTTGAGCTAGCTTGTTCCTTCCTAGTGATGAAGCTAGTTCTAGCTTCTCTTGAGTTTTTCACCACTCCCAAGTCACTCAATGAGCCAAGGAGTGAATCTCGGGCGTAGTCCTCTCCGTCTATTGAGGTATGACATGCCACTCCTATGAAGTCTATGTTTAACTCTCTATATGAAGTTTTGGTCGTTTCAACGATCTTTGGAAAGTCACTGACCATAGCTGCACAAGAGCCTGGTGGAGAAGACCTTGTGGGGGCTTCTTCCTTATCCCTTGTTGCGGGAGGGTAAGAATCATCTCCCCTTAATATTACACCACTAAAGGATCATCCTCCCCCTTATGACGATAAAGAGTGGGAAGAGGATGACCTCTTGGTCGATGAGTGTTAGGAGGAGGCCTCTTCCTTATCTTTAAATTAGATGTGTGTGTGTTGTAATGTGTTGCTATGTGTTACTGGGTGACCCTTGTCACCTTTTTTGGTGCTTGGATACAGGAGTGATTTTTTGTTTGTTTTAAATATTCTTCTATCTATGTCATCATTCTTCCATGTTTGTGTTTGATTTTTCCACAAATTGGGGACGATGCAAAGTGTTGGGGGAATTTAGGCTTCCCTTCCATCTTGACCCATTTTTTTTATTTTTACTTTGTTTTCTATGCATTCTTCTTGATCTAGTTAAGGATTGATGATCTTTCACCTTGCACCATAGTTACCTATTATTTATATCAACATGAGTAGATATGACCCTGCAAAGCTAGATCCCCATGTGTCTTCTATTTGTGACTATTTATCTCTCGTTATTTACTTATTTTTCTCTCCTATTTTATTGAGTTGTCCCTCTCATGTGTTACAACATCATTTCTATGATAATTTGATTTCTGAAAATGAATTTGTCACCAACAAATCTTTTCTTGAAGATCCTCAAAAATATTTCTTATTTGAAAAATGTGTTCACAACTAGGACCCCTAATAGAACATGTTTCCTTCATCATGGGTTCACAAAGAAAGAACTTGAGAAATTTCCTTTGAGGTGGAAGTAGCCTTTGAACTTCCCCTCATGAGGGGGCACTTTCTTCCTTTTGAATTCCTCGATGAAGTGAACATCTTTTGAAACTATTCCTTGATGATGAATTGATTTGAGAAAAATGTCTCTTTTACACTTTCAAACACCGCATTCTTTGAATGGACCCCCATTTTCACATCAGGTTCATGAGGGAACCCTTTGAAACCCTTCCAATTTATCAAGGGTCTATGTAACTATCTGCTTGACTTCTTGTGTGGCTGCTTTGTTTTTAGACATGCTTTATTTATGTGTAAACATGTCGCTTTGTAGTTGCTCCTACAAATATGCTTTCCAATCCAACTCTATGGATTCCCCTCCTTTGGGTTTCCTCCATGAAAGAGGTCTTGGGGGATGCCTCCTTATAGGTCTGCAAGCCTATAAGGAACTTTTTCTTTGGGTTTCCTTCATGTGATAGATCTTGGGGATACCTTCTTGCAGGTTTGCGGGCTTGTTAGGTACTTTTTTCTCTTGCTTTCCTTCATGTGAGAGATCTTGGGGTATACCTTCTTTCATATCTATAGGCCTATAAGGAACATACTTCATGGGGCTTTCTTCATGTGAGAGATCTTGGGGCTACCTCCTTGTAGGTTTATAGGCCTGTAAGATGCTTTCATCCTACAGGATTTGTCCACTTTTGGTCCAAGGGCCTTCAGTGTAAATTATGTAGCTTCATAGTTATGTGGGGCTATGGAGTCTTTTGTGTTGAATGCACAAGAAAATTGAGAGGGAGGGATGAATCAATTGTACCAAATTACTTTACTTTTAACCTTAATTAATTCCACTTTAACTCAATCTATTACTATGAAATGCAAATAACATAAAGAAAACACTAGAGAACCCAAATTTACATGGAAAACCCAATGAGGGAAAAACCACGTTGATGATTGTTGATGGGTGTTTCTTCAATTTCTCAACACAGGAAGCACACAAGTGTACCACCTCTCTTGAAAGACAACTTCCTACAAAAAGTTGCAGAAAATTATACCAAGGTCTCTCGAGTGTCAAGTCATGACTTGCAAAAACAACTCATTTGATTGGTGTGATTTGCTAGTAATCACAAAAGGGAATTTATGGTTTGATAAGTTGGAAAGAGTTGGATCTTCAAATGAAGTTTCCTATAATTATAAAAATGAGATACTCTTGCTACAAATTCAAAACAATAGCCTGAAACTCTACTTTCAGCATCAAATTTAGCCTTACAGTGATGTTGTAATCTTGCTTTAAATTCTACTTCAAAGAAAGGTCAAAAGGGAAAGAGATACAAAGATTCCTAGACCTACAACTAATGATGAACAGTGACAATGGAGGATGCTACAGTGGAAAAATTTCCTATAACTAAGTTTCACTTAACCAAAACACATAATATCATGAAACTAGTGCTATCTTCTAAGGTCTATAGGTTTTCACATATTCATTCACCATAAAGCATGAATAAAAGATGAAGTTCAAGTGCATCAAAGAGTTTTATTTTTAGAATAGCTTTAAACTATTTTTTATCATCAATAACCAACAAAAAGCATGAACATGGAAAGCATCAACACAATGGAATTCTGCAAAACCAATGGACAACATTAACTAAACTACTGAAATTACATGGAAATACTTAGAAAAACAATATAAATGTAACTAAATCTATCAACTATGAGAAGGAAAATCATGCAACATGTGATAAACTCAAGAATCCACCCAAAAGCAATGACATTCTATTAAAATTTCAGCAGCATGTCATTACAACAACTCAAATCTCTCTAAATTGAGAGGAGGGACCCCTATTTATAGCTTTCAAAAAGAAAAATAAATGGCCAGGATTTACTTTCATTGTGTGGCCTAGATTCATTTACATTAGGGTTTTACCTACCCCCAAATATATAGGAATTTAAAATACAACTTTGTCTTTATTCCTATTTTTTCTTGTACTGTTGCCTTGGTACTGTAGCTGTAGTAGTTTTATCTTTTAGTGGATTGCCCTTTTTAGTTACACTATCAAAAACTCATCAATGATTACTAGCTTTCCAACCTTCTTTTGTAGGGTGGCATACTCCAAAAATTTCCCAATTAATTCTTGAAGCTTGTCCCACTCCATTATATTGGATTGGAGCACTTGAAATGATAATTTTTTTGACTGACTCATGATTTCTCCCAATTCTTTGTGCATTTGGGTGTGGCTTTAACCATTTTCTCAGACTGAATGAAGGCTCTAGCAGAAAAATCAATGAAGTCTAGCATTAGTGAATCTACTACCCCTTACTCCATTTTCTTGTGTAAGTGTGGCCTAATTTTATTGGGATAAAGCTCAAGGGTTGACATCGCATAATAAATAATTAACTTGAGATAGTCTTCAACATTTGCCCTATGTTCCTTGCCCCATTCGAGGTCAAGCTCGAATTCATGCAACACTATTTCTAGGATATCCTTTCTATGATCCATGCCCATTTTCCACATCTCCACTACCCATTGATCGTCTTTGGCTAGACTTAGCTCCTTTTCCTATGTCTTGTTAGGTATCTTGAGAATAGCCGCAATCTTAGGATATGTAATACTATATAGCTAAGTGAAGTGGTGGTAGATTTTCTTTGTGCCTTCTATTTTCTTATGCACATCTTAGAACTTATTGATCATCTTGACAACATGGTTTATTCTGATATCGCCATTATAGAGTGCTCATTTGAACCAGTTGGTAGTAGCATTAGTTCAATTCTTCATCTTTTCCATTAGAGAGTTATTCTTAGGAAATCAGCAAGGGAGCGGAGGATGTAGTTGGAGCTTCCTCTTCTAGGGATGTCCATTACAGGATGTAAGGCTCAGGTATGCCACTTGTGTTTTCAGTTCCTCTTTTGAGGATTGATCATTGATCATATTCCCAACAATTGTGGCCATTGATCCCCGAAACTCACCATTTTTTTGCTTTCTTGAAGCGGTTCCCAAGTTGATGTCAGAAATGGTGTAGCTGACACCAGCTTCTCTATTTATCACTAGTGTGGAAACTTTCATTTTTTTTTATCTAGAAGCATCAACGATAATGTGAGAGCGGACTCTCGGCTTATTTTATTTCTTTGTTCTTGTCTATGCCCGAGCCAATATGACCTCAAGTCTAGCCTTAGGATCCATCAGAATATGGGTCTTCTTTTGTAGCTACTAATCCAACCATTCTGGAATCTGAGCTTCCCCTTTTGGTGATTATTGATAACCTTCCACTTCTTGGAGTTGTTTTTCTTCATGGCCCAGAGGCTCTTGCTCAGTAGTTTGTTCTTCATCAAAATCTTCAATTGGTATAGCCTTTTCCTAATCTGTCTCAGTGGAGGCTATGTTCTCTTCCACAATTTATTCTTCCTAAGGGATTCTTTATTCCTCATGTTTGAGCTCACAATGCTTGGATTCATAACTCTTGGTCAGTGCATCCTTTGGCTTATCTTCTTCCTTCTTTATTTATTTCTCTTCTTCTGGGATAATGCCCTTTTCTTGACCAATCAGTGGAGGCTCCTGGAGATTTTTCATATTTACTACAGTGTCCTCTTCTCTTTCAGAGGGAGGCCTCTTTGATTCGACCTATTCACCTATGTTTCTAAGTTTTTGGGATAACATCTCTTCTAATTCTTTATCTGAGGTATCAATTACATACTTTTCATTGAGAGCTTCAGTTTCCTCCTCTAAAGATTGTGACTACTCATCATGAGTCACCACTTCATCAAGATTGATTGTCAACCCACCCTATGGTTGTTTAAAGTAAGGGCCTTCAAGCTCGTCCATGATGCTTTTGCTAGCTTCATTTTGGCATCTCTCCATTTATTCAAAGATTCTCATCGTGGCTTCCATCATTGGTGGCTCTGTTGGAGGCAGAGGAGGAACAGGCAAGCCAACAACAATTTGGGCCATTAGAGCCTACATAGTGGGATTCATGATCACCCTTATTATTTCGTAAGGAAAACCCTATATATATTTCATGAAGTATTTCAGCAAAGTGATTTGGGGGATAGTAGTAGTGGTGACTACAAGCACTGAAGTGGAGATGATAAGAAATGGAGGCAATTAGGAAGTCGACGACGGGGATGTAGTAGCCTAGGAGGAATGAGAACTACAATGGGAGCCTCTGGTGAAGTGGAAGAGAGGTGGGCTGAGATGTCCAACGCAGGCAAAGATGAAACAAGTAATGCCAGCAAGGTGGTGAGTGGTGGAGTTGTAGCAACGGTAATGGTAGGGTTGGAGCGGAGGTGACCGGTGGTGAGTGCGGTCTCTCAATTTCTTTCTCCTCTTCTCCCTCATGTTGAGGGTCTTCCTTAATAGTTGGAATTTCTGTAGAAAATCCCTCCATCTTCTTTTCTTTCTTAGAGGGATCTCCCTCCACATACTTTTGTGAGTAAACGTTATGCTTAGGATGATTCTTGGGTGCATCCTTCCTCTTCTTTGACCTTGTTCTTGGAGGGGACTTTGGCACTTCTTTTGTAGAGGTGGTAGGAGAAGAACTATCAGTTTTAGTTGAGATCTCATCTTCGAGCTTGACATAAGTTAATGCTACACCTTTTATTTTAAGTTGTGCAACCTGGGCATCCACCCATTGCTTAGTTTTGTCCATGAATGGTTGTGTAACTGCATTGAGGTCATTGACCTCTCCCTCATTCTAGTCTATCAGTGGTAGTAAAAATCTAGCCATGGCATCAAATCTTGGATCGAGGATGGTATCCACCTCTTTAACTACCTAGTCAGGCACTAGAAGCAACTTGATTGATTTGATGAGCTGAGCCATCATCCGCATGTAACATCTCATTCTAACTTCCTTGTCATCCTGATAATTGGCATAGAATTCCTCAAGGTATGAAAGATGGTCATAATGCTTCCCAACATACTTCTTCAACTTCCCATATGGATCCATTCTTGGCCTAGTTGCGTGGAGCTCCAAGTTGTAATATACTATCTACTTCTCTGAGTAATCCACACATTAAGTAGTGAGACATGAATGCATTCCTTGTTTGAATGCGATACAATAGGGGATGGTTGCTCTATGCTTATCACTCAATAAATAATGATCATTCTTCAATTCCCTTATGACCTCAAGAAGAATCATTCAATCATTGGGGTGGCGTGATAGATTTTAGGGCTTATCAAAGAAGCCTTTTGTTCTAATATATGTGAACTTCAAGAACTATATGAATAGTTACCCGAACCTCTAGATGAAAGCTCTGGTGTTGTGTGTAAATATTCTTTCAAAATCACCCCTGAGAAGCCTAATGATATGCCCAATAAAGGAATCATTTACCCTTAGATAATCCTTCTTAAAGTTCTGGTACTCTAGTTGAGGGTATCTATCATACATTTTGAGGTCTCAGTTGGGATCTAGATTGTGTGCTATGGTGAGGCCTTTATAGGGTAATGTGTTTGCAAGCATGTAGACCAGGTATGATGTCATGTATAAATAGTGAGACTTCTTAACAACCATCAAATAGCTATGGAGATTGTCACTAATGATTTTGGCCCAGTGGAATTTATTCTTGCCCCAGATGATCTCCAATATGAAGTAGAACATCCACTCTTAGAAGTACGCAGCAATAGGGAGGCCCATTACCCTACTAAGTAGAGTGACCAGATCATGGTATTCCTCATGGAAATCACTTCTGAAAATCTCTTGAGGAACTTTAGCTGCACTTCCCTCTTTTCCTTCAACCAATGCTGGTTGATCAATTTCTTGCATGCGAGGGGATCTACCTTCCACATATTTTTAGTGTCTTCCTTCTTTGTTTCTTCCATTTTGTCATATGTAGGGATGTGGAAAGTATGGTCAATACACTTGGTAGATAAATCTACCAATACCCTACACTCATGATCTATGATTTTCTTGTTATGATGGTAGCATTTCTTGCACGCATCACCAACTCCAAGTCAATGAATGCAAGAGGGAAGTTGACTGCCTTGGTGAGGCCACTCTTTCTGATCTTTAGGGAATTTTCTATTTTAGGGTTGACTATCACCCTCTATCTAAATTTATCCATGTTGACATGTCCAAGGTTGGTGTTTGAAATGGTGCCCCAGTCTGAGGTGACCTTCGAAGTGATTTTCACCCCATGAAACTGGTACTTCATTTGGTTTTTATCTTCCTTGTCTGTTGGTGCTTTAGTATGCTTATTTCCTTTCTGTTTCTCTATGAATGCTCCCAATGGTCCCACAGTTGATTCCATAAATTTTTCCCAAGATACTGCAGTAAGCACATTCATAAAGCATCAGGAAGTATTAGCTAAATCCTTCAAAACAGGGGTTAGATCAAGCATTTCATCATAAAATATCATTCATTAAATTTTATCATTTGACACTCATTAGGGGTAGTTGGAGAAATTTGGGCCCAAGGATGTGTGTTTCCTTGGGCTAGAGGTTGTTCTAGATTATTTAGAAATAGGAAGATGTTGGGGGCACAATGACCCTCAGATGACTGCCCACACCTAGATTTTTGCATTTTAAGGATCATTCATCATTCGATGCCTAAAGACATTTGGCATGTTCGAGAATCACTTAGGAGCCCTTAGTAAATTTTTAATTAGGTTTTCAACTTTTGCAGGCTCAAGGCATGGAGAGGCAAGAGGAACTAAGGTTGTTTAAAGCTTTGTTGCTGAAAATCTATGGCTAGGAGGCAAAAACCCGCAAATAGAATTTTGCCATGCGGGGCCCGCAAAAGGCATGAATAATTCGGGTTAGTTCTCTTAAATTTTTGGTCATCAAGGAAGTTGTGGATGAGGAGCTATGGAAGGCCGCTAAGGTTTGGGCATTCAATGACGGCGGCCATGAGATGGCAGCCCGCACATGGCGGTCTACATCGTCGAGCCCACAGGGAGGTCTGGAATTGGTCATTACACAAAGGATGACAGAGGATGGGGCAGGTTTCACCAAGAGGAAAGATGACATGGCATGACCATTTGGAAATGACAATCACCAAACGGTAGGTTGCAGATGGTGGCTTGGAAGGATATGCCTGCAATGTAGTGCATTGAAGGTTAGGCAAAGACGGAGAGGTCGGGACATGCACTGCGAGAGGATGAACCTTTGTAGCCATTTGAGAAAATATTATATCAATAGAGAGCCCTATAGATGGTGTCCCACAAGGGCTAACCCATGAAGAGTTTATATTTAGCATTTTTCGTATTCGTAGACTAGATGGCGAATGGGATAGCGAGGTCCGCAAAGTTGTTAAACGAAAAAGCTTCATCATTTAAGGTTAAGGATTCTCATCGGCGATGAAGGTCCATAAGAATCACACCATAGAGAAACTAGCAGGAGATGGTTTAGTGGAATCTGCAATGCGGGAAGAAGGTGATAGGTAGTCATTTTTGGAATGGTAGCAGGATGGAAGCTTCTTGCATGCAGCGGTCCACAATAGTAGACCCACAAGGGTTGATGGCCGAACATAGGATATCGTCTAAGTGTTTGTTTAGTTGGTTGTTTTGATGGCGATGAGGAGGTTGTGGGTCATAGAGGGCTTGTGGTCCTGATGAAGAACAATCACACGAGTTTTTGAGTTCCACATGGGTATTTGGAGGTCGGATTTAACAGTTTTCAAGCTTCCAGTTTCTGGGTTTTGTGTGTAATTTAATGGTCTTCTTAGCTATTTAAAGATTTTAGAGTTTTCCCCTTAATATTTTTACATTTTAGAAACTTAACTCAAAATGATACATGAGCTAGGTGGTGGCGAACTCACCTGGAAAACCTGATGAATTGATGAAGAACACTCTTTGCAACATCCATGAGATCCTGCAGGTGTGAAGGCAGTGGTGGTTGGTAGAGCTCTGACAAGATTTCCTAATTGGAAAGAATTAAAATGGCATGTTAGTGGCCTTATTTATAGAAAATTTGACACTAATTACCTACATTAAATGTTAGTACATTGGCAGTTGGGGTTGGTGAACACGCATTTCAAAATGATCGATGATGGGAAAGGCAGGGTTGGAAACATGGATGAATGTGATAGGATTACCGTCGGATTTTCAGAAGGGGACAACGACAGAGGATGTGGGGCCCACCTTGTAGGCAGACGTCTTGGGCCATTCGTTGTTGAAATAAAAAAAGTAACACAAAATCCCACAGGGAGAAGCCCATAGCTATGGACCCATAAGGGGCAAAGGATGTCGGTTTCACAGGGCAAAGGAAAACTACCAAGGGAAGCCCGCAAGGCACAAAGACTTAGAAATTTCTAGGGTGGTGAAATTTGGTCAACACAAGATGATGAATTTAGGATCCGTGACCACTTCGACACTCAAAATAGGGGCATGCAAAATGAGGCAAAGGAAAAAGTGTCCTGGTGAAGGAAGAAAAGAGAGGGATCCATTCCAGTCGGGGTGTTTCTGCTATAGGCACAATAAATGGAAAATTTGTTGGGAGGACGCTCCCGAGCATTCTAAGGATAAATACTCATTTAGAACTAGGATCTCTAGTTTCACAGACCAAAATTCAGTTCCCATAGGTGAACTAGGAACTCAAAGGAGGACGGGATCCTTAGTTGAATCAAGGTACATGGATATCTCAGAAGTGGGTGCATAGTGAATTCATTCCCTTTCCTTAGAGACTGTACACATAACTATTGATCAAAAAAAGGCAAGCTACATAATTTTTCTAACCCCAAAAGTTACCTGTACATTGCTCCACTTCCAATTAGGCATCCATAGCCCCGATGGAGTTATCGTTATCAACCCATGAGCATTGCTCTATCACCAGTCAGGCGTCCATATACCTAATAGAGTTATTCATACATACGCATAAATGCAGATTTTAAATTTTATCGCTTTTATTTTCTTTATACTTTCTTTTTGTATTCTTTCCTCTTTCTTTCTCAACTGCATAAGCACTGAAGCTCACGGTTGGTTTGGAGTCATAGTTTTCACTAGAGAATACTTAAGATTTTTCACTTGCTCAACCCTCCTAATATCTACCGTACAACTCCTTGGAAATAATTAAAGTGTTTTTTCATGTATGATCTAAGATAAACGTAAAGGGATTCCAAAAGGGTCCCTCCCTAGGTCAGATCAAAGTTCAAATAAGGAAACCAACCTCATGGAGGCAGTCAAAAGCGAATAGTTACAAATGAAGGCTTATGCAAAGGAAAAAAAATATTTGTCTCAAATTCTCTCCAATTGAATTTTGTGACAGTCTATTTAACTGCCTATTTGTTTCAGGAGCTCTTAGGAGTTGTTAGGAGTTGACTATTTCTACTGGTGCATGATCTTGTTGATCTTCATACTTATCTTCTTCATCATCTTGAACTGTTGGGAGTGTTTGGGAGCTATCAAGATCTGTTGTGCCATCCCATGACTCATCCTATAAGAAGTCCACATCTATACTAATGATGATTTTCTTGGTGACCCAATTATACAACCTGTAAGCTTTGGACTCTTCACTATAGCCTGTGAAAATGCACTTTTCACCCTTGTCATCCAATTTCTTCCTCTTTTCTTTTGGCACAAGTGCATATGCCACACACATGAACACTCTCAAGTGCTCAACCATCCATTTGCATTTTGTCCATGCCTCTTATGGTATTTTGTCACAAACTACCTTTGTTGGACTTCTATTTATCAAATATACAACTTTTTCTATAGTCTCTCCCCAATATTTAGTTGGGATTCCTCTTACTCTCACCTAGCTCCTTTCCATCTCCATGATGGTCCTATTATTTCTCTTAGCCACTCTATTTTTCTGCAAAGTATAACTGGTTGTTAGCTCCTTCTCAATGCCATTTTTCTTGCAAAAAATTACAAAATGATTGGAGATATACTCTCATCCTCGATCTGACCTTAGGACCTTGATGAAGTGTCCACTCTCCTTTTCATCCTAATCTTTAAACAACAGAAAATTATCAAATACCTCAGACTTATGCTGCAAAAAATAAACCCATGTCTTATGGCTAAAATCATCAATGAAGGTCATAAAATATTAGCTTTTACCAATAGATGTAATTTGCATAGGGTCTACCAAATCCATGTGCACCAGCTCCAATTTTTCTCTTTCCCTTGTAGAGTTGCCCAATTGAAAGGGTTGTCTATGTTTCTTTCCCAAAATTCAAGCCTCATGCCTAACATTATGCTCTACTATTCTTGGAAAACCATCAACCATATTGTTCTTGGAAAAATGACCGAAACCTGCAAAGCCTAACTATCCATACCTGAGATTCCATAGCTTGGAGGGGTCTTGAATGGAGCTCCTGATGGCTACTGACTGTACTATTGTACATTTTCCATTCATGAGAGGTGCAACAATGGAATGAGATGAGAAACATTTCTCAATCTTCAAAGGAAACATCTATACCTTTTTCATTTGAACTACTGAAAACACTTTCATCCTCTCATTCTTGTCATAAATGATGCATTAACCCTTCTCCATAATAATTTGTATCCATTTTGGATCAGTTGTCCAAAACTCATGAGATTATGCTTTAACCCAAGAGAAAAAATACATTTTGTACCTCCTTCTCACCTTGTTTGGTGCGGATCATGATATATCCTTTTCCCTTGACTAGAACTAATCCATTTCCCCATTCTTATCTCTAATTTTACATTCTTATCAATGAAATAAAACAAAATTTCATTACCACTCATGTGGTTGCTGCAACCATTGTCGAAATAGCAGACTTCGAGGTTGCCTTCTTCACCAATGTTACACATGATGAAGGCTATGGACTGATTTCCTTCAACCACATTCGAATCAGCCACATTTGTACTTTGTCTTGGCTAATTATTATGCTTTTTCCAGCACTCACTTGTGTAAGACCAAATCTATGATAGTAGTAGTGATGCAGAATCATCCTTGGTTCTTGGAAATCTTGCATCAACCAAAAATATTTCCTTTCAGTTTTGTTCTTATTCTGTACATGTCCGAGTTGATAGATCCGGTGTTTCTGAATGTTTTCTCATGAGATCATGTGTACCTAGGATTTCATTGTGGACATGTTAAATATTAATTTTCCAAGTTTTCAAATCATTTGGATCATTTTCTAGAAATTTGTCACTTCCGGCATACGTGACATTTTTTGAGGCTAGCCCCAGAATAACTTCAAAACCTAATGGCTAGTTGGATCGATTGTGGACCTTTCTCATGACTTGCGGATCCTCACGACGCATTAAGATTTGTTCCATGGAGTGTCCCCGACCTTACACTTAGGTCCAAACTTCATCATACACATCTACCATGGATGAATTTTAGATTTGAGGCTGACCTATTCTTGCACACATTACATTTTTCCTCATTGGAGATTGTAATGATCTTTGGCCAACGCAGATGTCTCTAGACTTGCAAATGTGATACAAAGCTAGTATTGAATCATTAGTAGATGATATAGATATATTATTATTATCAAGGAAATTTTGTATATTAGGTCTGATCTGTAGGATTTTTCTCACATGTATGAGCACTATATTTTGAGCATGTTGTAATTAGGCCTTTGTGCCAAATCTATAAGCCCCGATGTGGCCAACTATATGTAATCAATATTTCAGATAATGAGAATGTTTGCACCTGCATTTGCCTCCATAAATTGTGTTTGTTCTATTGTGTTACTCTGGCTGCATGGTTCACACTGTTCTCTTTGAGGACCCTCCTTACCGTGACTACACCAAGTAGCATTCTACATTTCTCTTTTCATTCCTCTAATTCAAACAACTATTCTTCATACCTCTTCGGGAGTTAGTTTGAGAGATGCTCACTCCCTCTTGGTTGCTTTCTCATCCCAAGATTTCTCCTCTAGCATTTCCTTTTCTGTATCTTCCTCTACCTCTTTGAGAGCCATTTCTACCTCTCCCCCTGCCTCTTGCATTTGACTGAGCTTTAAAAGCTTTCTCTTGAGAAGAAGTAGCATACCTATTTAGGTGCTCCTCATGTATTTGAAGAGAACCCATCAAATCATCCACCGTCAAAGTAGAGAGGTCCTTTGCCTCTTCAATAGCAATGATGATTGCATCATACCTTGTGGGTAAACATCTAAGGATTTTCTCCACAATATTCAACTCCTCTATCATTTCTCCATTCATTCTCAATTGGTTTATCAAACCCGAGAACCTTGTGTGAAAGTATGAAATAGACTCATTTTCCTTCACTTCAATAGTCTTGAAATTTATTTGAAGTATTTGGTCCTTCACCAATCTAACTTTATCGGTCCCTTTATAACTAGTTTGGAGGATTTCTCAAGCTTCCTTTGCATAGTTAGCTACTGATATTCTAGGAAAAATAGCCTATGTCAAGGCTGCTTCTATCAAACTCAATGCCTTATAATCTTTCTTCCTTTTCTCCTTCAACTAGGGATTCTAGTTATTTGTGAGAACTACATACTATGCTAGGTCAGTAACATCCACAAACCCATTTATCAAAAAATCCCGCAAATAATTGGTAACCATAATAGTCTTCATCTTCTTTTCCCAAACATTATGGTTTTGTCCATTAAAGGATGGTGGTTGCTGCCAAATCTTCCCTTCATTTCCAGCCATGTCTCCTATAGAAAAAACTTGATACCCCCAAAAAAAAAATGACTTAACTAACGAAGAAATGGGGCCTATGGCTCTGATACCATGTAGAAAATTTGAATGTTCAAATAAAAAAAAACATAAAATTGTTGTTGTACTTTCCCAATCAGCTGGGAATACATGAACTCAAATTTGGAAGAACAAGGAGATATGCAACATTTGTTTGTATTCATTAAAACTAGAAATTACAATATAGAAGGGAAAAAACATAAAACTCATAAAACTAAAATCTAACTATAGATTACAATTTTTTTGGAGCCATCAGGAGCTGCTCAACCAGATTGATAAAATTTAGGAGCTTCTGGGAGATCACTATCAGAAGCTACACAAAGCTCTTTTTGGAAAAATCATTGCTCATATATAAACAAAATATAGTTGCTATTGTTTAGGAGCTTCTGGAAGCTCACACAAAAAATTCTTCACATTGACTACTATTGCAAAAATTGAACATTCTCCAACTAACAAAACATACTGCCTTTAATTTTTTTTGTCTCTTCAACATTCCCTCTTCAAAATTCAAAATTACATAGCACCATAAATTAGAAATTCAAAATGAGCTACCACATTTAATTCTAGAGCCGTTAGGAGTCGCAAGGATGATCCCCAAAAAACATCATTTGAAAAATGCCTCCTGACGAGTAGGTAAATAGTTGGGGGTTTTGACAGATGAGCAGGAGGCGCAGGAAAATAATAAATTACAAAAAATTAGGTACCATAAGTGATAAATTGAGCTTATATGGTTATGAACAACCTATTTTATCTAACAGGGACCCCATTTCTTTTAAAATTTGAGAAATATTGTCTTGCGTTGGTGTTGATTACAATATAGGGGCAATTTCATTAGTAGTGTAACAAAAACATTCTTCACCTTGCAGTCCAATAAAGAAATTAATTGTATTTGAGAACCAAGTTCTAGAAATCAATATTAAAGGTGAATATCCTAGTCCAATGTATGTTCTTGATTATCCTTTCCAAGGAGAATTTTCCAAAGGAGTGCAACGAAATACGTTCAAATCTTCATGAAGGGGTCAGCAAGGCCTATGCATAATTACAAAAGTCTCTTACATGGGGACAGCATATGTTTCAAACATCATAGAGTGGAGTATGGATTTCAAGGATGATTTAACCCGACCCTAGGAGAATAAAATTCCCTAGGATGTGATACCCAACAAATGATGCAAATGAATGGAGGATTCAGGGTGGATCCATCAAATAGTTTTGGTGCAATACCCTTTTGGGTAGAGAAGATTTTTTCAATGGAAAGATTAATCACTTTATCCAAAAATTTCAAGAGAGGGTATAAGGCAATGTGTGGGCTCTGTGAAGATTGAGAACTTCATATGAGAGGAGGAAGAAAACCCTTTCATCTACTACCCCGATCACCATTGTGATTTATTCTTTCTATGCAGATAATGAATGAAGCTGACTAAAAAAGATCCACAAGACAAGAAGGATCACTCCAAGGAGCTAAGAATGAAAACCCTACAACCATGCGGTGTTGTGTAGAGGAAAAAAAATGTTATAAACATCATTGAGAGGGCTCCTACACATTGGAGTAATTTTTCTTGAAGTCCTTTTGATATCCTGAGAACAAATAAGCACGTGATTGGAGTGAGAAGTTCATCGAGGAGAAAGATGTATATCAAGCTAAGTAATATTAAAGTCCTTTCAAAATTCCTAGAAATAGGGAGGGAATACTCTTCATTAGAGAGAAAAAATAAGTATTAGATTGACTATTCTTTTGTCTCTTCAAAAAGGTGAGATAAATATCCTAAAAAAATAAAACAAATTTTATTGCAATAGTATGTGGAGAGTATTTTACTTAGAATTTATTAAATCATGACATTTAATTTGGGGAAATATGATTTTATAGTTGGTATAATCTATCCTTGTCAAGTGATTTACTAAGACATAAATATTTTCACCAAAAAGATTTGAATGTGAAATTGTCGAAGAACCATGAAGGATGAAAAATTATTAAATAACAACATGATATAATGTATAAGTGTAAAATGTTTTCACCAAAAGAATCAAGAAAATGTAAAAGTGTTAGGGTGGGTAATTTTTTTTACCTAGAGGACATTGTTTACTAAATGGGGTGAAAACACAATTGCAAGAAAATGAAGGATTATAATAATCACTAAAATTATTTTCATGGGAGTGAAAAGATCAAGGAGATTAAATTTAAATATTTTAATCTGTTGAGGATAATTAGTTAAATGAAGAGTTGCACCAGACAGATATGTGAAGGGTCATAACCCTTGTAAATAAACAACATATATATGACATATGAAATCAAAAGAAAAAGTATCAATTAGTAGTTAAAATCAGTAGGATTAGATCAATAAAATATATTATACTAGTAAATGAAGACTTCTTATATGAATTGTATTATCTTTTAAAGTAATCTAATGGAGGGGAAATTTTAATTTGGTGGCCAAATTTATGGTGTTAAATTTTTTAACGAAATTTATTCATACATGTTATCTTGTTGTCTCCAAAGTGGTATGCTCTTGTTATTCAAATTGATTATATCAAGCGTATACTTAATTTGTCAAGACACACATGCTGCCTCTATGTGATTTTCTTGATTGGTTTTGTAAGAAGAGGATTAAAATTCCTTTTAAGAGATTCTTGTTAATTGATTTCTATGAAGAATTAAAATATGTTTAAATCAATCATCTTAACTAGTTTCCTTCAAACAAGAATTAAAATCCTTTCAAAAGTAAGAGTAACCTAGGGAGATATCACTAAGATTTGTAAGAAGAGTCTGATAACTAACAACCTTGCAAATTTATACAAGGTGTAAACTTCTAAAAGTGCCAATCAATTAGAGTTAAACCAAGAAGGAGGATCCACATACCATACACATCTTGACTCCATTTACCCAATAGGACTAGGCATTAATCACATTCATTTCACAACAATACTTAATAAAAACATTATTCACACCTTCAAATTTCTAACATTAGGAGTAGAAAATAGTTGTTAGTTTTGCATCTATTTCCCATTTATATGCCATTTTGGAATTATTTCCATAGTTAAAATTACATACAACCCTTAATTTTCCTTATTATCAAAGGTACACCAGCTTAGGTCTAGTAGAACCTAAAGTGCAAGGAGTTCCAAACCACATTGGTTGATTCCATTTGTTGGCCAAAACATTGTAAATCTTACCATAGAGCTTGGAATACTCTTAGGGTTTGCAATCTATAAGTTTTGGAACCAAAAAAACTATTATAAGCTATAGAGTTCAATCTATCATCCTTAAAAATAGTAGTTTGTAAAGTAGTAAACACATGCTCATAAGTCCTATCACTAAATTATGGAGCATATGGTATCAGTACATGAATGTAAACAATTCCTATATATTGTGGCATACTATTTACCTCAAATAAGATATAAAAATATATATACAGTCCAATAGCATACAATATACTCCAAGACACATAATTGTAGTTCATGACTTCATGCAATATATGTAAAATGTAAGAGTGAAGTGATTTACCCATGCAAAAACTATGCACCAATCCTACCCAATTTTAGCATTTTAATGTAAGTGCAACAAAATATATGAATATTATGAGCAATCATTAATCAAAATAATGATTACATTAATACTCTTCTTGGTAATAGTTTATTAAAGAATCTAGTAGGTTTATTGGCCTTAACTATAAGAGTCTTTAGATAATTAAATCTCTACTCAATAATGTTTTATAAGTTTGTCATAAATTTTTTATATAGAACTTTGATAAGTCTATCTATATTAGACTTCACCCTTTCCTATTAGTTATCATTTTTATTTTTCACATCCCATAACTAAGTTTACAAAAACTATTGGACTTCTTATAGGAGTGCAAAGTTGTTTTTGAAGAAGTAATAATTAGACAATGGAAAAATCATACTCCATGCATTATTTTTTTCTAAAGGTGTAAATACACTCAAGAATTGAGTTAAATCATGACATATAAAAAATCAAAAAAATATATCCTATAAATCACATGCAATGATTATAAGAATGGTCAATAAATATTCAAGCACTTTGTAGAAATCTATAAGAACATATGAAAACTTGAATGTAATAAAAAACATAAGTAATTATTTAAGCATCACATGAATAATATATGAATATTCAACAATAACAATCAATAAAAAGATGTAAACAACACCCATGCCTACAAAATTCAAGAATTTAATTTACATAATATGCATGATAACGTCATTCAAGAATAAGTATCAAAAATAATATTTTTTTAATTCTCACATTGACATTGTTGAGGGTAAAACTATACAATTTGTTAACACTAGTAAAATAAGATTTACATTAATCAAAAATTCATAAGGCTATACAATGTTATTTGTTGATAAAAGTATACAATATATCCAATAAAGTCATACAAGCTTACAAAAAATCCATATGGACATAAAATGTCACATATCAATAGTATAAAATATATGTTCAAAAATGCCACATAGGGATACAACAAACAACCCTAATAAATAGTCATTTCCCACTAGGGGAATGAAATAGATCACATGTTTCCTTTGATTTTTGGATGGATGAAGTTTCTTTTGATTTTTTTTCTTTTGAATGTGCTCACTCATCCTATTTTCTTCACTCATTTGGAGATCCAACTGATAAAATAATAAGTATAGAAATTAAAATATAGAAATTGAATTATAGAATGACATTGAACAAAATAATCACTTAACAGAAAAAAAATAATCAACACGCTCATCCAAAATAATACATGTCAATGATCTAGAGTGGCATGCACCTATAGCAACCATTAAGATAAAAATTAAACTACATACAAGTATCATTAAAATTTTCAATAGTAGACCATATAAGAGAAAATATAATTTCAAATTTACTAATCTGTCGAACACCTCTATCAAAGAATAACAACTTGCTACTACTATAATAGCTCTATGATCCATCGTGCCAAAAACATCAATAGGGTTTTTTGATGTCAGCATCTAAAAATGAAACAATAAATATTAATTTTTCTATCACTTCCATTAGGGTAGGTGCACCAAGATGGTTCTCCAAAAGGGGACTTAACTGGACAATTTTTTTATGAAATCAGGAAATACTGACCTTGGATGTGAAATTGAGGATACCTAGACTCAAAATTTTGAGATGGAACAAAAAGAAGGATTCAAGTGCTCTAAGTCTACTTTCTAAACTAATAATTTATTTTGAAAATGATTGAGATTAAGGGGTTCAAACGAGGGACGTACACAAATTGGTGTTGTTTTTGTCAGAAAAACATAACATAGCAACTCTTGTATGACCCTCGTATGGTGAATTTTTTTTTAGTATTTTAAAAATCGCAACAGTCAGAAGTTAGCTAACAGTATGTAGTTGATGAACAATTTTTTCGATAATTTTTTAATGAATATTTAATTTTTTACTAATTTGCGAAGTGGACATATCCTGAAAATAGAATTTTGGTCGTGCTACCACTAAAAATTTTGGAAACTAATTGATTTGTTTTTTTTTTAATTTTTTAATTTTGTAGAATGGAGTCTAGTTTCTTAAAATGTAATTTATTTGAAAAATTGATGAACGGTTAATTTATAATGAAAAAAATACCAAACACTGCTTTTTGGCAAAAAAAAGACATACAGATAAAATAAATTATGGATGAAAGACTTAACATTTTCAGAAAGTGAAAAAAATTACATCGTTGGATAGCTAAGAGATAACCCAACATTACCCATGTGCTCGATTTTTTTGATATTGAACCACGTGCAATCCTGACGGTGAGCACGAACTCGATTATGAGAAATATGGTGGATTTTTTAAAAACACATCTCTGGTCGTTGGGAATGCCCTCCAAGCCTTTGGGTTGGAATTCCAAGGCAATACCAAGCTTAAAGTTCGGTAATTCCCAAAGCAAGATATAACGTGAGCGCGTTATATCTCACTTTTGACATGGTTTTTGCTTCTGCGGGGAACATGTCTACTAGCACATAACGCGAGCGCGTTATAACGCTCGCATTATGTCTTACTTTATGTTAAATGCTAATATATTAATGTATGCTGATATATTTTTATGTACATGTATGTATGTATGCTTGTATGGATGTAAGATTATATGTACAAATGTATTATGCTTGTATGTATGCATTTATGTATGTCTTTAGATGAAGGGAGAATTTAGAGAGAGTCTAGAGAGATGGAGAGGGGGTCGAAGTGAGAGTTTAAGAGAGAGGGAGTGGGAGAGAAGGGGTTGGATTGAGGGGGACTTAGCTAGGTAGGGTGGGAGGGATAGAGGGAGGGAGAGAGAGAATTGAGGGAGAGGGAGAGAGAGAGAGAAAGAGAAAGAGAGGGTTATGTAGGTAGGGTGGGAAAGGGAGAGACTTGAGAGTGTGAGAGGGAGAGACTTGAGAGTGTGAGGGGGGTGAGAGGGAGAGACTTGAGAGATAGGTAGTGAGAGGGAGTGTGAGAGAGAGGGAGTGAGAGAGGGTGGTAGGGATTGATTGAACAAGAGGTATGCAGAAAGAGGGAGGTCATACATAGAGACAATTAGAGAGGGTGGGAGGAAGGGAAGGAGGGAGAGGTGAGATGTATAGATAGAGTGATATAATAGGGTGAATAGGGCTATAGGGTATCTAGAGTTTTAGGGTTTAAGGTTTGAGGGTTGGGGGAATAGGTTTGATGGTAGAGGGTATAGGGTAGAAGGTTTAAGGTTTAAGCATTTAGGGTTGAAGGGTTTGGGGTTAAGGGTTTAGGGTTAAGGGTTTACTTGGTTGAGGGTAGAGGGTTTAGGGTATAGTTTTGAGGGTATATCGTAGAAGGATTAGGTTCAAGGTCAAATATAAGGGGTATAGGGTTTAGGGTTTAAGGATTAAGGGTTTAGGGATTAAGAGTTGAGGGTTGAGAATTGAGGGTTGAGTGTTTAATGTATAGGGTAAAGGGTAGAGGGTTTAAGGGTTGAGGATTGAAGATTGAGGGTTTAAGGTATAGGGTTGAGGGTCCAATATATAGGGTAGAGGTTATAGGGGTTGAGAGATTAAGGGTTGAGGGATTAGGGTTTAGGGATTAAGGTTTAGGGTAGAGAGTATTGGGTTGATGGTAGAGGTTAGAGGGTAGAGGGTAAAGGGTTTAATAGTTTAGGGTTTAAGGGGTTAGGGTTGAGGGTCAAGGGTTTAGTATTGAGTTTTTAAGGGTTTAAGAGTTGAGGGTTTAAGGGTCAAGAGAGTTGAGGGATTAGGGTAGAGAGTTTACTAAGTGGGTATAAGGGTTGGGGGATTAGGGTTGAGGGTAGAGGGTATAGGATTGGCGGTAGAGGGTAGAGGGTTTATGGGTTAGGGTTTAAGGGTTTAGGGTTTAGGGATGAGGGATTAATAGGTTATAGAGTAGAGGTTATAGGAGTTGAAGGATTAGGGTTTAAGGGTTGAGAGTTGAGTGATTCAGAGGGTATA
>CM021101.1:530727807-530869206 GCA_007115665.2 Sequoiadendron giganteum
TGAGGGACTAGGGTTTAAGGGTTGAGGGATTAGGGTTTAAGGGTTGATGGATTAAGAGGGTATAGGGGTTGAGGGATTAGGGTTTAAGGGTTGAGGGTTAAGGGATTAACAGGGTATAGGGGTTGAGGGATTAGGGCTAGTGGCCGAGGCATGAAGAGGCAGGCTGAGGGATTGTGGGGCTTCAAGGGCTGAGGGCTGGAGGGCTGGAAGGACTGAGAGGGCATAGGGACTGGGATTGTGGTCAACAGAGGCTGAGGGATTGGGAGGGGTATAGGGCTGAGGGATTAGGCTAAGGCTGAGGACGAGGGCTGAGGGGTCTAAGAGGGCAGGGTTGGAGGGACAAGGTTTTTGGGTTGAGGATTGAGGGTTGAGGGATTAAGAGGGTATAGGGGTTGAGGGATTAGGGTTTAGGGGTTGAGGATTGAGGGTTGAGGGATTAAGAGGGTATAGGGGTTGATGGATTAGGTTTTAAGGGTTGAGGGATTAAGAGGGTATAGGGGTTGAGTGATTAGGGTTTAAGTGTTGAGGGATTAAGAGGTTATAGGGGTTAAGGGTTGAGGGATTAAGATGGTATAGGGATTGAGGGATTAGGGTTTAAGGGTTGAGGGATTAAGAGGGTATAGGGGTTGAGGGATTAGGGTTTAATGGTTGAGGGATTAAGAGGGTATATGGGTGTAGGGATTAGGGTTTAAGGGTTGAGGGATTAAGAGGGTATAGGGGTTGAGGGTTTAGGGTTTAAGGGTTGAGGGTTTAGGGTTTAGGGTGTATGGTTTAGGTCTCTATCTCCCACTCTCTCCCACTCTCCCACTCTTTCCCACTCACCCCCTCTCTATCTCCCACTCTCCCCTTTCTCCCTCCCACTCTCTCCCTCTCTCTTTCTCCCACTTTCCCCTTCTCCCTCCCTCTCTATCTTCCACTCTCCCCCTCTCTCCCTCCCACTCTCTCAGAAAGTACTATACTCTCAAAAATACACTAAGAAAACCAAATTTTACATAATGTGCTCACCTTATAATGCGTGCACGTTATAACGTGAGCGCGTTTTGTACTCCACTAAAACATTTAAAAAATCTATATAACCATGATTTGAGGGCCCACAGTTTGCATATTCCCCTGGTTCTGTGTGTGCTCTAACAAAAAAATTCTTTTTGATGATGTTGTGAAGTGTGCAAGCATCTTTTTCACATTCCATCACCTTTTCCATGATATTTTTATGACCTTTGCATAAAATAGCAGAGTTTCCACGTTGAAAGACATATAATATCAATTGAAGTTTGAATTCCATTGAAAACTGATATACAATTGAAGTATGGAAGGGAACAAGCTTTTAAACAGATCAAATTGTTGTGGAGTTTGAAGAAAGAAGAAGCTAAGGCTACATAATTGGGTTGAACTCCTCCATTTGAAAGTCTGCTTTTTAAGGTATGTGAAATCTTTACAAATTTTATTTCATTCTATTATGGATTGCTTTCATTTTTGTTTGTCATTATAACCTTAGGTTTTCAATGCACATTTTAAATTACCAAATTATATACACAATTATTTACACTTGCCAATTACCATTTTACACTTGCCAATTATAGAAATTCAGAACCATTCACCAAAATTCATCCTTTAAGACAACTCCAAGCCTCTCCCATTCCTCTAAAGGTTCCAAACACCTTCCAATACCTCTACACAAACTGATGTAGTACAAAGGAAGAAATCAACACCTTTCTTGACACACTTATTCAACTATATTTCCCTTCACAAAACATTTAATTCGTATACTCAAATTAGCATTAAGAGTTTCCAATTCATTAAGGACCTTGAAAATCTTGAAAATAACTGATTACAATCAACTAGGTTCCTCAAAACATCAACCAATGATTATGTCATTCACAAGTTGTCGTAAATATTCCATAATGGCACCATTGTTTACAAACACAAACTATAATTCTTAAGGCACAACCAAACCATTATTTGCTTAATAAATCTTTGTTTGAGTTAGTACAATAGAAATGAAACATTTCAGAAGTCTTCCCTTACACACAAACTTAGTTCCTTTGTTCACTGTCCACATTACTAGTAGCCAAGCATCTACAAACTGTCACATGTATCTCCCCAACCATGCACACACTTCATACTATGATACTCATTTTTTATGTAGAGTTAGAGGACCCAAAAAAATTAAAGATGTCAACATTCCTTGAAGAGCCATCTAAGAAGATTAAAAAGGCATAATGGACCAATCCTAGCACTCCTCCAAGCTGGACAACAAACAAAAACATTATTTCCCAAATTTCACCCTTGGAATATAGTTATTGTGCAAAACCAGTTTTGGGCCCTTAACTCCAAAACTTTTGAAAACACCAAGAAAATAAAAGAATGATTGTAGCACCAATTTCAGAGTCGAAAGACATACCTTAACCCATCACATGACTCCTTTGGGACAACATTAAGAAAACTAACTTTTTTCACTATTTTAGGCCTCCAAGTAGGCCAATTTTACAAAGGAACTACCCTTAGATCTTCACACCAGACTTCCAAACCCAAAAACATTTTTTAATTAGGTCTCAAAACAAGATAATTTCTAGGTCTTGGGACCTTACCCTCTCAACTAGGCTTCCAATACAAAACCCCCCATTTTTCAATGCAAAGAGGGAGGGTTTATAGAAACTCATATACCTGGGCCTTCCCAGACCATTCCAAAGCATCAAACATCTTCAAAATACCCCGCACAAGGTCAAAAGTTCATTACATAGACCACTCCTTCAAAAAATTTTCAAAATCACTCCTTGGTTCCTCAAATTCTCATGGAAAAGTGCTTGTTTGAGCTAAGAACCA
Source organism: Sequoiadendron giganteum (assembly GCA_007115665.2). Taxonomy (NCBI): domain Eukaryota; kingdom Viridiplantae; phylum Streptophyta; class Pinopsida; order Cupressales; family Cupressaceae; genus Sequoiadendron; species Sequoiadendron giganteum. Next base: position 530,730,631 of record CM021101.1, read on the forward strand.
CAGATCTTATTGTCATTAGTTTCATTCCAAGGCATGTTCAACAATAAAAGACCCTACTTTTGTACACGATGATTGTATGTATTATTTAAATGAAGTCTTCAATGACATATATTTTCAATTATCTTGAATGGATACATTTTTTAGGAATTAATATTCGTCTCATTACCATGGTATAGATAAAATTATCTGTCATGCTGAAGAAAAAGAAAAAGAGGAAACTAACAGACAAAGAGAATGAAACCTTGAAAGAAAAGGAGAGAGTTTGGGTGGCGGCATATCATGAAAAGAAGAAATTGGAAACAATTGATGAAAACAACCTAATTGTAGAGGAACCTCAACTGTCAAAAAGAGAACGGGAATTGGCAGCACAAGAAGCACGAATGCGAAAGCATTGTCGTAAGACAGATTCAAATACTGTAGTTGGAGACACACCCTCTATGACAAGTGAATATGAAGGGATACCATTAAGCACAAGTGAATATGGAGGGACACCATCTAGCACAAGTGAATATGGACGGACACCATCTATTGCAAGTGAATATGGAGGGACACCATTTACCGCAGGTGAATATTGTTGGAAACCATCCAACACATCTCAAGTTGAGAGTACATCATCACTCAAAATTGACGAAGAAGGTATGCCATCATTCCCATGTGAACCTCAAGGTATGTCTTCTTCTCCACCCTCGATCGAAGGTATGCAATCTAGCCCACCTCAATTAAATATTGATGAAATTCCTAATGTTGAGATGTATGTACCTAGGAGAACACCACCAATAATTTTGCATAGAAAGCCAAAGTATTTGATTAATATTGATGATGAGATTTTGCAGCACATGGAAGGTAAGATTTCAACACACACTTGTAGAAGATATGCTAATAAGATTTGGGAACGATTCTTTGAAAGGCTAAATGAGACTGCAAGATGTCAACTATTTGTTGAAATGATGCGGGGTGTAAAGTATAGGAACATCATGAAGACTCTTTGGTTGAGAACATTGAATGCATCGAGTGAAGACACTATTGTGAAGAATCTAATGGATGCTTATGAGAGTGTGAGTAAGACCTCACTCTCAAAGGATAGTAATTTCACCCAACATGTCATTACATCGACTTTGGTAAGTTTTCAAACAAAGAGAGCTCGCCTAATTAAAAAGACTAGTGAAAAAATGGGAATTAGTAGAAAAAATTTATCAAGAGCCATTCAAAGGCGGCAAAGAATTGAGGGAAATGATACAAATGAATTATGGGCATTCTCAGGGAGACTGTCACGAAATGATAAAGAAGTTGTCGAAGCCTTGAGAACACTAATTGAAGAGTATTGGAAGAATAACACAAGGCCACCTCCGAATCAAAGGGATGTGGTAAGAAGGAGAATCGCTAGTCAGAATCATGAGCCACATCCAAAGCATTTTTTGGATATGAATCAAACCCAATTTTTTCAAAAATTTGAAAATGATTATCCTCAAATTAGTATTTCTCAAAGATTTTTTGAATTGTTTAAACCTTTTTATGTCAAGATAAATCACACACACACTACTTCTTGTTGTAGACTACATATTTAATTTTCTAACCATTACGATGTTTATCGTTCTATATGTTTAGATTTGCATACTAACGATGTTTTGCAGGATTGTGGCATAGAAGCCCCACCAAAATCTTCAAGAGAGTTCTTATCAAAAAATTTATGTGAAATAGAGGATGGCCAAATATTCTATAGGACAACATGCTTGGATGGTTCATGCGAACGTTACGATGGCTTCTAGCGTATGCCAGTATGTCAACATATGGAAAGCATAGATGAGGTGGGACAAAAACTAGTAGAGTTCAGGAAGTATAAAACAGTGGAATATGCTACAAAAGATGGGTCTCAAGAAAAAAGGTGTGATTTGGTTATTGAGAAGATTCCAGTGTATAAATTTATGACCACATTTCGTGACAGTATACAGTCTAAGTATGTAATGCATACCTATAGAGCCCAATGGTTGGACACACAGTTCAATCTATGCAAGGACACTTTTCTAGTTGGAAGCATAGTATCCGTGGTTGAATTTGTAGAGAACTACACTCTACAACCACAACATGAGGTGCAATCATAGTATTACAACTCCACACAAGTTTCAATATTTGTGCACATAGCATTCATTCATGCATCTGATAGTACAGATGAGGAAAGGAAGGTATTGAGGGAGTACCACTTTTACATTAGTGATGATCACACACATTCTCTAGAGTTTGTGCAAGGTTTCTTCCATATGTTCTACAGTGGTTTGGCTCAGAGGGGCATAGAATACGATCAACATATAATATGGTCTGATAACTGTGCAACACAGTTCAAGAACTCGCACATGTTCTACTGGTTGTGTAGGATGCATGTCATTACAGGTGTTCAACATATGTGGAACTTTTGTGAGGTTGGACATGGAAAGGGGCAGCATGATGGTGCAGGAGCATGCATGAAAAGAGCATTAGCATGAGAAGAGTTAAAGTATAAAGACAGTGCAAAGTTGATAGATGCAAAATCAATCGTCGAGTGGTGTAATGCTTTGATGGGTCCAGGTAATGAAGGTATGTCTTCAGTTTGTATATTTTTTTGGTTGATGGATGATACTAACATTGCACCATATGAAGACTCTTGTACACTAATAGGATTAAGTGAGGTACACTCTTTCCTTAGCTCAAATACAGGTTCATGGAGTATCGATACATGAAAGATGGCATGCTTTTGTTCTTCATGTACAATGCAAGACTGGAATGATTGTGAGTCAGGGGAGTGGGTTGACAAATGGTTCACAAGTTATCTTAGCCCACTTCACATGTATCGCCCTCCGATGACATTAGAACTGACACAGATAGAATCATCGATCGACTTTGACCACATATCAGATCTAGTTCAATGAGGTGATATATCTACTTTCTTAGTTGTTGAAATTCCATATCGTTCGATCTTACTTTGTACTGTATTTGTAATGTTGACAAATTTCAAGAGATTTTTTGCACATATCAATGCAGGGCATGTTTATGCAGTTATTGCAAATGCAGACAATAAAGAGGGAATAGACTATTACTTGTGTCATTGTGTTGAGACCAAAAATAAATTGGAGGCCCCACTTATAGATGGAGAAAACATCGAATACCCTACAGGCTCAGTTGTGGTTACTGGAACATGGCTTAGAAGGTACCCACATTCAAGTTTTAAACATTGGCTATTTTAGGACTTTGACATGCATCGTAAGATTCTTCATTACTCGAACCTTTTCATGGCATCCAATATTCATTTGAAAAAATATGGGGGTATACCTTTGAACAAGACATTATGGAAGGTCCGTGAGTCTGACCATGAGGCAATACTTGACACAATAAAGAGTAGAGCAGACTCGGATGGTTTTTTGGATTAATTTGTAAGTATATCCACATTGGTTCTTATTAATTTAAACTTTTATGCACATTAATTTGTTTGATGCCAATGCTATCATCTTCTTTTACAGTGATTGGTGTCCCTTTGCAAAAAATGCAGATATATGAGCCATCGAAGAGAATGTCAACCAGAAAAGCAATGCAACATCCTTATTTTGATGCCTACATGCAACATTTGTAAGTGCCTTCCATCTATTTTTATTTAATTTCCATTTTGGATGCTCTTTCTTTTTCTCTTTTACTTTGCGTATTTGTAAGTAAACTACTAAGGGTTGATTGATCTTTCGTTGCAGAAAATGCTGATTTAAGAGCCATTATCAAAAATCTCAGCCAAAAAAGCAATGCAACATACTTATTTTGATGATTTTGACAAATCTCAATTTTGATTTCAAGCCATTATAAGAGAGCATCTGAAGCTTAGTGAGGGAATCTCAAGTTACTCATTTGAAGTTAACCTCATGATGAGCACCTATGATGTAGACATTTAAAGATAATCTTGAATGTATGAGTGATATTGTAAAAGATCTGAGAGAACGAAGTGCCAGAGGCATTGTAATAAGATTTAACTACATAATTAGATATACTCAAATATTTTAAGGTTGAATTTCATGTTTGGTGTAGTAGCACCTTGTTCTGTAAATGCCTTGAGTAGGAAAATTTGCAAACTTTGAATTTTGAAATGTAAACAATGTGAAAAAGGTCATATAAAGGTCATGTAAACAATTTTTACACATTTTTCTGCAACTCGTGTGACCAAGCAGACTGTTCCAACATGTCAAAATAGGTATGTTTACACTAGGCATGGTCCTCTTTCACATCGAAACATGTAGAATCGCTCCGAGCCATGTTCCACTGGATCGATCCCTTAAGGGTCCAAAGTGCAAAATGACTCAAAAATTCAACATGTTAGTATTCAGATACCATGAAACTTAGAAAATTCTTGTCTAATCCTATAGAAAGGTGTTGGGCCCCTCTAGAAAAACCTCTCTCCGTTTTGGCTATCTTGGAGTGTTTTTCTCGTGGCGGCGGATTTTCACTCGATGGAAAAAGTGTCAAATTCAAGCAGTGCAAAGTGGTGCAACTTTCACTCCGCAACTCGTGTGACCAAGTGGACTGTTCCCACATGTCTGAATAGGTATTTTTACGCTAGGAATGGTCTTTTTTCATACCAAAATATGCAGAATCGCTCTGAGCTATGTTCCACCGGATCGATCCCTTAAGGATCCAAAGTGCAAAATGGCTGCAAACTTCAACATGCTATTACTCGGATGCTATGAAACTTAGAAACTTCTCATCTAATCCTATAGAAAGGAATTTGGCCCCTCTAGAAAAACCTTTCTCGATTCTGGCTATCTTGGAGTGGTTTTCTCGTGGTGGCGGATTTTCACTTGATGGAAAAAGTGTCAAATTCAAGCAGTGCAAAGTTGCAAAGTGGTGCAACTTTCGCTCTACAATTCGTGTGACCAAGTAGACTATTCCAACACATCTAAATAGGTATTTTTATGCTAGGCATGGTATTTTGTCACACCAAAACACATAGAATCACTCCAAGCTATGTTCCACCAGAGCGATCCTTGAAGGGTCCAAAGTGCAAAATGACTGCAAATTTCAGCATGCTAGTACTCGGATACTGTAATAGTTAAAAACATCTTGTCTAATCCAATAGAAAGGCATTTGGCCCCTTTAGAAAAACCTCTCTCGGTTCTAGCTATCTTGGAGTGGTTTTCTCGTGGTGGTGGATTTTCATTTGATGGAAAAAGTGTCAAATTCAAGCAGTGCAAAGTTGCAAAGTGGTGCAACTTTCGCTCTGCAACTTGTGTGACCAAGCGGAATTTTCCAAAATGTTTGAATAGGTATTTTTACACTAGGCATGGTCTTTTTTCACACTGAAACACGTAGAATCGCTCCGAGCTATGTTCCACCGGATCGATCCCTTAAGGGTCAAAAGTGAAAAATGGCTGCAAACTTCAGCATGCTAGTACTCGGGTACCATGACACTTAGAAACTTCTTGTCTAATTCTATAGAAAGGAGTTGGGCCCCTCTAGAAAAACCTCTCTTGGTTTTGGCTATCTTGGAGTGGTTTTCTCGTGGTGGCAGATTTTCACTTGATGGAAAAAGTGTCAAATTCAAGCAGTGCAAAGTTGCAAAGTGGTGCAACTTTAGCTCTACAACTCGTGTGACCAAGTAGACTATACCAACATGTCCAAATAGGTATGTTTACACTAGGCATGGTCCTCTTTCACACCGAAACACATGGAATCGCTCCGAGCTATGTTCCACCGGATCGATCCCTTAAGGGTCCAAAGTGCAAAATAGCTGCAAACTTCAGCATGCTATTACTTGGATACCGTGAAACTTAAAAACTTCTCATCTAGTCCTACATAAAGATGTTAGACCCCTCTCAAATAACCTCTCTCAATTTTGGCTATCTTGGAGTGGTTTTCTCGTGGCAGCGTATTTTCACTTGATGTAAAACGTGTCAAATTCAAGCAATGCAAAGTTGCAAAGTGGTGCAACTTTCGCTCTGCAACTCGTGGGACCAAGTGGACTATTCCAAAACATCTGAATAGGTATGTTTATGCTAGTCATGATCCTCTTTCACACCGAAACATGTGGAATCACTCCAAGCTATGTTCCACCAGATCAATCCCTTTAAGGGTCCAAAGTGCAAAATAGCTGCAAACTTCAGCATGCTTTTAATTGGATACCGTGACACTTAGAAACTTCTCATCTAATCCTATAGAAAGGTACTAGACCCCTCTAGAAAAACCTCTCTCAATTTTGGCTATGTTGGAGTGGTTTTCTCGTGGCGGCGTATTTTCACTTGATGGAAAACGTGTCAAATTCAAGCTGTGCAAAGTTGCAAAGTGGTGCAACTTTCGCTTTGCAACTTGTGTGACCAAGCGGACTATTCCAACATGTTTGAATAGGTATTTTTATGCTAGGAATGGTCCTCTTTCACACCGAAACATGTGGAATCGCTTTGAGCTATGTTCCACCGGATCAATCCCTTAAGTGTCCAAAGTGCAAAATAGTTGAAAACTTCAGCATGCTATTACCTGGATACCGTGACACTTAGAAACTTGTCATCTAATCCTACAAAAAGGTGTTGGACCCCTCTAGAAAAACCTCTGTCGATTTTGACTATCTTGGAGTGGTTTTCTCATGGCGGCGGATTTTCACTTGATGGAAAACATGTCAAATTCAAGTTGTGCAAAGTTGCAAAGTGGTGCAACTTTCACTCTGCAACTCATGCGACTAAGCGGACTATTCCAAAACATCTGAATAGGTATGTTTATGCTAGGAGTGGTCCTCTTTTTCACCAAAACACATGGAATTTCTCTGAGCTATGTTCCACTAGATCGATCCCTTAAGGGTCAAAAGTGCAAAATGGCTGCAAACTTTAGCATGCTATTACTTAGATGTCATGACACTTAGAAATTTCTCATCTAATCCTATAGGATCACGTTGAGCCAGTCTACAAAAAAATCTCTTGGTTTTTGCTATCTCAGAGTGGTTTTCCAGTGGTGGAAAATTTTTACTTGATGGAAAAAGCATCAAATGCAAGCAGTGCAAAGTTGCAGAGTGGTGCAACTTTCATTTTGCAACTTGTGTGACCAAGCGGACTATTCCAACACATCCAAATAGGTATGTTTACACTAGGCATGGTAATATTTTGCACCAAAACATGTGGAATCACTTCGAGCTATGTTCCACCGGATCGATCCCTTAGGTTGGAGGAGTCTTAAGTTGCAAATTTGTAAGTTGCTTAAATCAACAAATTTGAAATGATATTGAATGGTCCACTTAGCACTTATTGAATCTAAGTGATACTCATAGAGGTGAGGCACTAGGCCTTCCTGGGAGGTCACCCATTCTAGTATACTCTAGCTCAAGCACTAAACCACGAAGTTTTTTCCCCAAGAAGGCACAGTGGAAAAGGCAGAATCTAGTGTACTTTTGATGAGTGGAAAGGAATTCCTAAGAGAAATGAAGGAGGAAGAAGGAGTTGTCTATGAAATCATGTTGAAGACAAAGGAGGAGGAGTCACCTAGTCGGCTACCTATGACAATAGAGGTGAAGCAACTATTGTATCAGTTCAAGGATATCATTTGTGAAGGCACACCAGCTATACTACCACCTAAGAGGGCAATCAGTCATCAAATTGACTTTGTACCAGGAGCAACATTGCCTAACAAGGCTGCATACAAAATGACACTAGAGAAGAACAAGGAGATAGCAAAGCAAGTTCAAGAACTTTTGGACCAAGGGTTGATCAGGAAAAGAATAAGCCCATGTGTTGTTCCAGTGGTGTTGACACCTAAGAAGGGAGATAAGTGGAGAATGTGTACTGATTGTAGGGCCATAAATAAGATAACCATTAGATATAGGTTTCTTATTCCTAGGATAGAAGACTTAATGGACTGTTTAGGGGGTGCTAAGTACTACTCCAAGATTGATTTGAAAAGTGGCTACTATCAGATTAGGATGAAAGAGGGAGATGAATGGAAGTGAGCTTTTAAAACCACAGAGGGGTTATATGAGTGGTTAGTAATTCCATTCGGGGTTACAAATGCACCTAGCACTTTTATGAGGGTGATGAATGAGGTCTTGAAGGACTTTATAGGAGTGTTTGTGGTAGTCTACTTAGATGATATCCTCATCTTTAGAAAAACAAAAGAAGAACATATGAAGCACCTAGAACTTGTGTTGAAGAAACTTCAAGAGGAGAAGCTCACCATAAATCTTGATAAATAGGGTACTTGGTAACTTGTTGAGGTGTCTAACTAAGGAGTATGGACAAGGATGGGAACAAGTCATTTCACAGGAAGAATTTTCCTACAATGATAGCACAAATAGGTTTGCTAGTAAGAGCCCATTTGAAATTGTATATGGGTTACATCCAAGGGGTGTACTTGAGCTAAGAGACCTAAAAGGTTATGAAGGAATCAATGGACATGCTGATGATTTTTCTTAGTCAACGAGAGAGGTTCATCAGTAGGTAAAGGATAAATTAATGGAGGCTAACGAGAAGTTGAAGGGAAGAGAGATCTACAATTTGAAATAGGTGATTTGGTGATGGTATACTTGAAAAAGGCAAGACAACAGAAAGGCATACCAAGTAAGTTGTAGATGAAAAGGATAGGGCCATGTAAAGTGTTGGCTAAGTATGGATCCAATGCATACAAGGTGGAGTTACCCAAGGAGATGTCTATTTCACCTATCTTCAATGTGAAGGACTTGGTGAAGTATAAAGGACCAGAAATGGATGAGGAACAGTATAGTGCTAAGGTGAGTAAGGATGTGGATGAACTCAAGGTACCAAATCAGATCAGACCACAAGTGGATAAGATTCTAGACTCGAGGGTGAAGAAGAAGACTAGGCACATGACATAGATGGATCACCTAGTGAAGTGGAGACATCAACCAGAGTCAGAGGCTACTTGGATAGCAGAAAGTGACTTTAAGAAGCATGGAATTAGTGAGGAGCTCTTGACACCATAGGTTCCTTAACTTCTTTGTTGGAGGGGGAAGAATGGTGCAGGAGCACCTTAAGGTCTTCTGGAGAGATCTTTGCAATTTTGGAGGTGGTTCTAGACAACCACCAAGGGAATAAGGACTATGATGTAAAGTCCCAAGAGTGTTTTTAATGAGTGAATTGGAAATAGTTTTGTTAGGGGCTTGCGGTTTGGGTAAGTCTTGGACACTGTGAGCATTTTGAGCAATGTTTCCTTGGCTATTTGTCCTAAAAGTTGGAAAATGGAATTAATGATTCTCTAAGCCCAACCCAAGGGTTCTAGCATGTGGGAAAAAGGTATATAAGGTCATAAAAACCCTAATACCTGGGTTGGAGGATTTTTTTCATGAATTGAGACTTGAAGAGTACATTTTTGTGATTGGAAGAGGGCAAGTTTTCATTGAATTTATGTGTTTGAGCCTTCATCCAATCAAGAATGGATTGAAAGGACTTATCTAATGCTTTGATTCTTCCATTTATATCACTTACTTACCTTGTTTAGCATTAGATTAGTCATCTAGACCGACTGGTTATCTTTTTGCAAGTTTTTGGTGTTCTTGGTCTCATTGCGGGTTCAGGCCAGTTTTGTGAATAATGAGTCCCACTTGACTTCCTGTGGCTTTCCTCTCATGACCACTTGGAATCAAGTTGGGGAATATGTAAATAGTGTAAATATAGGTTTTGGGGTCTTGTTTTTTAGGGAAGGTGATGAAATCATCAAGCACTAGGTGAGTGCAAGTGCATTCTGGCTAGTAGCTTGGAGAGGACAATAGCAAGGAGAGTTGCTAAATGGATTTTTTTGTGCCAATAAAGAGTATGGGAGTGTAGGAACATGTATCTCAGTCATGTGTGTGCCAGGAGGAGATATGAGGAGGTCGTTGAAGCCCTCAAATAAGGAAAAAGAGCCAAAAACCCTAAGAACCCTTGAAAATAGGGGGTTTGAGGACAATCATATGTACATACACTTGTAGGACCTAAGGCCTTGTAAATGTTGGAGCCTTGATGGTCAAAAGAAGTAATATACAAAACAATTTGGGGGTTGTTAAGACTATTTGTGAGAAAAGTCAAAGAAAACAGGTTCTAGGAGGCCAAATTGGGGCAGAAGGCTACAAGGCCTAAAATTGAGTTTTTCAAGAAAGTGATGGGTAAAAGGTGAAAGAATACAATAAGATGGATCGGTGAGGAGAAAAATAAACAAAGGGACAACTAGGATACCCTTCCCTAGTCTTGGAGTGTTTAGGGCACTTTGGGTCAGTGTGGAGCCCAAGGAAGCTTAGTGGTGGATTGGGAGTGATGGAGAAGAATTTGAAATTGGTGGAGAGTATTACATGGTGAGAGGGGTTTAGGAGTGATCCCTAAGTAGGGTAGAGAGGAATACCATAGGAGGACTAGAGAATAGGTCTTGGGAAGAGCAAGAGTGATCTTGAGGGATAGGACTCCCCATCAATTTAGCTCATGAAGGTCATGAGACAACCATTAGTGGGGAGTGGATACATGAAGAACTGATGGAGAATGATAATGGCTTCAGACCTGCTATAAAGGAAAAGAAAATTCATTTCAATGATGCAAGAGGTTTTTGGTTTCACTACCAAAATGAGCCTACGAAGAATGCATGTGAAACTCCTTTTGACCTCTAGGGTGTACTTACTCCATCTCAAGGATCATGCATTGAGGATGACATAGATCAATGCTAGGTCTAACCAATTAATAATTATACACGTGAATAAGTAGAACATGTACATGTCAATAAGGGAACTAAAATTACTCATAAACATGTAATCCTCAAAAAGTATACACATGAATACATAGTATACACAAATTAAAACAAAGTATATGCACAAATACAAGGTATATGCATGAAAACATGTAAGCCACAAAGTATACACTGGAATGCACATAAGTCACAAAGCATACAGGTAAGTTGTAAAGTATACACTTGAATATACGTAACTCATATCTATTGAACCATCAATTTAGAATGCAAATATGGACATGCATCGAAAAAAGATATTTGTATTAACCAAATAGCCATGTAGGCATACATAAATATATGTCGATATAAGTATGAAATATATGTAAAAAATAGCCATATAGGCTTACGAGAATTCCATCTAGGAATACAATGTAAAATATGTCCAATAAAAAATATGTACAAAATTGCCATGCAGGCATACAATAAAGGACTCTGGAATTAAAAGTCATTGCTCTCCATGCCCAGGAAATAAAATCTTTCCCTTTCCTTTTCGCTCGGATGGAGATAGGTCTGTCACTCATTTTTGCTGCGCTCGTGGAGTGCTCCTGCTACTCCTCCTAGGGTTTAGTTCATGGTGAAGTTTTAACTGTTACAATAAGAAGTAAAGACATGAATATATAGAAATTACATTATAAAAAATGATATATTTGACAAAATAATCACTTACAACCATCTCAGAATCTCTCTCCATGAGGGAAATATCCTCACGCCCATGCTCAAGTGTGCTCAAGCCCTGTATAAACCATACAAATAGACAAAAACTATGTGAATCAATAATGGTTTGATTTCTCACTAACTAACATCTATAACGACAAATGTAAATTAAAATTTACTAATTTGCTTCATATCTCTTTTGTCAAAGCCATCGAGGATTGTATAGCAGATGTAACACCAATATCCATTGCCCTCATCACATTCAGAGGTGTATCGTCTCGCAACAACTAAAAATAAAACAACAAATTATTCAACGTAATCAATGATGTGCATGTATAAACTACACAACTCTATTAAGTACTTGATTCATTAGTTAAACTCTTTATTCTATTACTTGTGTGAAGGTTTGAGTAAATCCATTGCCACTGGGAAGTGTTCCATCAAAACCTCCAATATTAATCTGTTCAACATCCAAAATTGCATATTAAATTACCATTCGTAAAACAATGCCATTAATATGCAATAAACCTATAATTGTTTACTACTTACATACCCTAGTGATAGGTGTACTACAAAAATAGGTTGGTGGGGGGCCAGTGTATCTTGTCTCAACACTATGACCTTGCAATTTTATTTAAATCATAAAACATTTTTAGTTAATCTTGCATTTGAAAATTGAAATTTAATAAATTAAATTCAATGAACACATGCACTAAATTTTGCTTGACTATCAATGCCATATGCCTCATGCAAAATGTCAGCCGCCCTCTCCATCTCCATAGCTTTAGACGGATCCTACGTTCCAGTCTCCTGAGGGTCGGTGGGGTCATGTGAACAAGTAGCCCCACAAGATTGACACACGTGTTTGAAGACCACCAATAGAAGACTCCCTTGGATGACGCTATAGAATAGGGCTAGTATGATGGATGACACTCTGGGTCAAAGTATTGATTGCCTGCAATATCTCTACGTTAGAATTTTCCTTCACAACGGACGGCATAACAATGTGCTCATGAGGTGGCCTAGTGAGAGCTTGTCTACCTTGCCATGTAGGATCCGGCTGTGCACCGGGTCTATCCTGAGCTGACCCCCCACCTCTCCCCTAGAAATCCCTCATATCAAAATAATTTGTGATTTTGTTCAATATGAACTCACTGTATATTTTCCTAAGGAAATATTGCAAGACCTCGCAATTGTTGCATCGTGGGTAATAGAAGACCATGTACCACCTATCATAAAACTACTCCTTTATTTGTTGGTGGTGGCACCAATGGATAAGAAACCTCTTCGCATTAAGGGTAAGATTTTGATTTGTGCGTGGGTCAGTGAATAATGAGCACAACTCACCTTTTGTTATTTTTAAATCTTTCACATCCTTGTATGATAGTTTATTTGCATAATACTCCCTAGCCACCTGCCTCCTATCTTCCCATCTAGTTATTTGTTTGCTAATTGAATCTACATTTGTTAACATATCTTTCAATGAATTTGCTAGGGTCATTCTTTCTATGGTTGAACCATTTGGATCACTCAACCTATTGATCAAATCCTCAATTTGTTTTTTGTTGTTCTCAATTTCACTCATTAAATTTTGTTGAGTGCCAGGAGGGGGTTGAGTGATTGGTGGAGGAGGTTGATGTTGTGGTTGATTTTGATCTTGAGGATTTTGAGGGTTTGCAGGTTGATTTGCATCTCCTAAAAATTCAAACAAATAGATATCAAATTCAACCTAAAACTAACAAATTCAAAACAAAAAGCATAGAATCCTTACCTCTTATAGCTCCTCATTGTCGTGGTGCCATCATTGCGAAGAAATTTTGATTCTTGGCAAATAAATTCTTCTCCTAGAACACGAGCACAATATTTTGGGGTTTTTGGCCGCGGGTGCAGCCAAAAAAACCAGTCAAAATGCATATGAGAGATTTGCATTTGTTACGGCTTTGTAGTTGTAGCTGTCGGGACCTTGCCTAGGTTTAATAGAAGACATAACACGAGCACGTTATAATGCACTCGCGTTATGGTTTTCAACTTTTTTTTTGAGGGTGTCCATGGAATTGCTACCCATTTCCATGCACCTACCCATTAGTTTCTTTATTTAATTAAAATACAAAATAGATGGAAATTGAAAATGTATACACGTTCCTGAACACAAGGGAAATGGGTGTCCACATTTTGGGAGATTGAACTTGGACCTATTTCAAACTTTAGTTCAATAGGAAACCAATATCCCTCAACCAAGTGACTTGATTGAGGAATGGGACAGGGGTTTCCTTGTGTGATTGGATGGGGTTCACCATTAAATGAAGTTTCAAAGAGAAAGTGAAAACACTAATACGTGAAACCCTAGAAACTTAAAAGCATGAAATCAGATTAACAAAAAGAATGAAACAAAAAATTACCTAGAGGAGTGGAGAAGCCAAAACAAGGTATAAAAGCCCTAGAAAATAATGTTGTTTGAGGTACACTGGAACTAATACACCATGCTAGGCAATTTTCTCCTGCTACAGGGATTCTAGGTAGATTATGGAACATTTTTCTAACTAATAAGGATCTACAAAAAGGTGGAAAAAGGGTGTTGAACACCCAAAATATTGAGAGGCAGGTGAATTGGTATTTCATTAAACCATTTACATAATACCCATCGAAGTAATAACACAATTCTAACTATAATAAAAACTGGAAGCATGGAATCAACACAAGATCACAAAACAAATGAACACCAAGATTTTTAGTTGGAAAACCCAAAGAGGGAAAAATCTGGTAAGAATTAACTCACAATATAACATATTTAGATATAGAATATTACAATGGCTCACTGCCATGACTCACTATCCTTGAAGGCTCATAGCCTGAAGTAGTTTACAAAAAAAAGTATGAAAAAAATTCTAGGATGAGAATCGAGATAGAATGCACCTTCCTTGTGATATTGTTTAGTTCTAATGAAGTAAAAAATAAAAAACACTTTTCTATATAGTATACTCAACAATTTTATCTATTCACATATACAATTTCAAGCATTCTCACAATACAATAATCCATTCATGATCTCTCTACCTTTTGGTACTTTATCATATCTTTGTATCTCGCAACTTCAACTTCATCTTCATCATCATCATATATCTCTTCAAAAATATTTTTCATATATATATATATATACCATATGCATTCGCATAAATTCACATACACTAATTAGGCCAGCCTAATTAGAGTAGCCCTATTTCAAATAAAAAACAAACTCTACCATAATTATCCTCAAAAAAATATTCATTTTCACACCTGATACAAGTGTGTAATATATTATATCTGGCAGCTTGAACCTAAGATAGATCCCTTTAGCACTCACAATGCATATTTAATCTTCTTAATACAAATTCATAACTAGGTCAGACATAGTTAGACCTATAACATCAAAGACTTCAAATGTATATGTAATTCACCAAATGTGTAACACAAAAAATTGTTAACACATCAAGTTCTAATTTAGATGACATCAAAAAACTTATCTTCAACTCTGCAAGAAAAAAACAATTAATCATGAGAAAATTTGACATCTCCCACATCAATGTGCTAGATACAAAAACTGTAATCCACTGAAAAAACACTGTTACTCATATATTTTGTATGTGTTCCCATATCATCAGAAAAATTCAAGGTAAGATGAATCTCACAATCAAAAATATACATACAAAATCTTGTAGATATATCTTTCTTTGTTGTAGAATGTGAACCAAAAAATTGATGCATTGAACAAGTATATAAACATAACATTGTGTACCAATCTTCTACTAATTGTATCTTTCCAATTGTATAACCAAGCCAACTGGAATCTTATCTGTAGATGTAAATGATGTCATGATAGAACATATTATCAAATTCTAAATGAGTCTTACAAGATGAGATAATCAATGTTTTTTATGTTTTTATGAAACTTTTAAATGAATTTAGAGTCTAGGGAGAGATTTTTTTCATTTTTCTAGATTTTTGTAAAGTGTCCCACTTTGTTGCAAAGTGTCCCACTTTGTCATAAAGTGTCCCACTTAAGGAATAAAGTGTCTAGAACCCTTAGTGAAGGTATCCTAGAGAACATTTAGAACACTTTTTGACCATTAAAGCACAAATTTAAGTTTTAAAGATGTTTTAAATGACATTTTGCTTCTTTATAATGGTAGGTCACACCTTGATAGTTCTAGTACCTGGGTAGTCAAGTCTTTAGTCATTTATGAGATCTAAATGATCATCTATTTGAGGGGGACATGTAGATCCTCTAGGAGACATGCCTCTACTATGCCTATCTCTCCCCAACGATGTGATATCATGATGCCATGTTGATGGAACTGGTGAAGAGATGGGGCACATATACTTGCACATTTTACTTGCCAAAAAAAGAGATGACCATTACACTTGAGGATGTGCACCAGATACTACATGTGACCATCCAAGGTGAGAGGGTTTTTCTATTATAGGGAAGGAGCTATGAGGACATGTGGGCCAATGTTGGGTACTACCTTGGAGGAGTTATTCATCTTAGAATCATATGACCATGCATCGAGCTTGCATGGATTCTACATGCACGATCACCACTGGTCAAACACATCATGATCCATACAGTAGCACTGGTACTAGTTCTTGATGGCCACGAGGCACATTTAGAGGGTGGACTATTGCACATGATCCAAGACATGGAGCACTACCATGTTGTATTTGCATGGAGTTGGATCATATTGGTGCACCTATATTATGACTTGGGTTGATTTACCTATGGCGAGATGAACAACATGATTCATTGCACATTACTATAGACCTAGTGCCTAGAGAACATCACCTATACTAGAGCGAGAGGATTTTTGATTGCCACCGTGGTTGGATACCCATTGGCCTTTAGTTATCCACTTAGATAGTCATGAAAAAACAGTGATGTACTATTTTAGAGGGTCAGATTGGATAGGTTGAGGGAGGAGGATATTGTACGAAGACCTTATCTGATGGAGCTCTTTTGGATAGAAACTATAGGATAGTTGAGATGGATGTAGAGGGACAAAAAATTTCTAGGATGACGTGATCATGTAGTGAGACCCTTCTATTATGATCATGTCATAAGATAGTTTAGGTAGATACAAAGATGTCCACTACTACAAAAATCATATAGATAGTCGATACAAAGATCCAACAGACCTAGGGACCTTAAACATATGACATTAGATGATGTTGTCTAGAGAAATGTAGAGGAGGAGGATATGGACATGCCCCTAGAATCCGATGCTAACTACATTGGTATGATAGAGGAGTACGATGAGTGGTAGGATGGGGCTTGGCCAGGACCTATCTTTCCTATAGCTATTCTATGGGCTTTGTAGGGCCTTTACTAGACTAGGGGGAGGAGGACAGAGAACCAGGAAGGGGTATAGATCTAGTAGACCTATTCACAGATGGGGAGGAGGAGTCAGAGGAGGATAGTGACTATGAGGGAGAGGAAGATGGCAATGAGATAGAAGATGAGTAGAGTCAGTCTATGAGCGAGGGCGGTGATAGAGGTGAGGCTAGTCCTCATAGACACAAGTAGAGAGATACAGTTCCCACATGGGTTACGACGTCACAATCAGCACATTCCAGTGTCAGAGAGCATGGAGAGAGCTACAAAGGTTCTGAGATTTCTACAGATCATGCTATAGACCTAGGTGATGATATTTATTATTATGTTTTTATGTTTTCATATATATCATGATCATGTATATGTATATTATGATGATGTATATTGATTATTCTTATGATTTCTCTCTCATAGGGCTCATGGTAGATCTTGAGGACCTCTTATTATGCACGGATACTGAGATAGTGCTACCCCTTCCTACAAATGAGGCTACTATAGTAGAGTACATGCCACCGTGGTTCATGGTGCAGTGCATGGAAACGTTCAAGCCTTATGTGAGAATCAAGGGAGAATTTGATAATGCATCCAAGCATGCTAATAAAGTTGATGGTCAAGTATCAACACTGGAGGTGAAATTGGAGGAGTCTCAAGCAGCTTAGATATCTGAGAGAGAGGCAATCTTATAGTTAGAGGTTGAGCAGCTACAAAGAGAGAATGTTAGACTCCAGGCAGATAGAGACCACAGAAAGTGAGAGAATGTGGATGTGTTGGTACATGAGGGTGAAGCACGTGGGGCACTATGGGCTATGTGGGAGATGGCTACTATGAGTAGATCTCGATCATACACCATTATCTCTTGACATGTACACATATCAAATCTCAAGGAATCTAACAATCATAAGCCATAGTGACACCATAATATTGATGAGATGTATTGAAATTTTTTAATATATATACATATATATGAGCATGTTTGGATATTATATTTTTATGTTAGATGACCATGTGATTTATTAAATACTCATTGTTAGAATATTCAATAAATATCTCTATGATCTAACATGTGTTTTCTTAAGATTTCTTAGATTTATGATGTAATATGTTATGCTAAATTAAATGCACTCATGATCTAATTGTAGAATATTAGATGCAAATAAGGATTTAATATAAGATAAAATACACCATAAGTTCTGAATAGCATGATACCTAAAGTAAGAACCCAATTTTTTTTTTTGACCCATTACTCTATTATTGAAGACACAAAAACTAGGTTTCAAGAACAAAGCAAGCGTGAGAGACAATGACATACTACCAATTAACTCTAACAACACTACTTTAAAACTTATCCTATTTAGAAATGATAGGTATAGTACTGGCACAAATGTGTGACATTAATAGGTTCCCAAAGAGGTGTACCATCCATTTCAAATATCACGTATGCTCCAAACCCATATCTTTATTCAACTACATAAGATCCTAACCAGTTAGGGATAAACTTTCCTTTCTCTACTTGATTAGCATTGATATTTCATTGATTCTTGTATCGAACCAAATCACCCTTGTTGAATGAACGAGGGATGACATGATCATTATAAATTCATTTCATTTTCTTATGGCAATCTTGAAGATGTTCAAGTGTGTTGATGCACCTTTCATCGAGAATTTCAAGTTGGTGTAATCATTGTTCCCTATAAGTATTGTTATCAATTATCCCTTGAAGGGAGATTCTTAAGGAGGGAATCTCTAACTCCAGGGGCATAATTTCTTTAGAACCATAAAAAAGGTTGTAAGGTGTGTTTCTTGTTGATGCTTTGATACTAGTATGATAAGCCCATAATGCATATGGTAATTATGTATGTCAATCTTTATTATGTTTGTTCACTATTTTTCTTAGAATTTTCTCAAGATTTTTATTAGTTGATTCAACTTGTCCATTAGATTGTGAGTAATAAGGTGTTGAGAATTGATGTTTTTTATTAAATGTTTCCAAGAACTTATTCACATAATTATTCTTATATGGTGTCCCATTGTCTAAAACTAATGCAAATGAAGTCCAAAGCCAGCAATAATGTGTTCCAATATGAAATGAGATATTATATCAGTGGTTGTTGAGCACAAGGGAATGGATTCGACACATTTTGTAAAATAATTTTTTGACATAACCCTAAATATATATCTAGCAGATGAAGGTGGAGATATGTCTCCAATAATATCCAAACCCCATACTGAGAATAGCCAAATAGGAGCTTGTGCACAAAGCTCGAAGGTAGAAGCATGAAATAAATTTTGATTCTCCTAACATTTACGACATTTCTTAATGTATTTGAAGTAATCTTGTTCCAAAAATTTCCAATAGTATCCTATGTAGATTAGCTTTTGAAATAATGATCTTCCTTGAAAATTCCCCCCACAAGCACCAGCATGAGCTTCTTCAAGGGCTATAGGGATTTCAGATTGTTTAAGACACCTAAGCAAAAGACCATCATAGGGAATTTTATATAAGATGTCCACTAGGATGATATATCTAGATACAAATTTTTGAATACAATAGTGAGTGTTTTTATTTTTTGGTTTAGGAAAGGTATCATCTTTCAAATAATTGAATATCGGTGAATACCATTCACTAGAGTCTTACATAATGGTTATTAACAATTCTTTAACATTTTCATCTATTGTTGGTTCTTTAATTGTATGGAAATTGAATGTGAAATGAATTGAGGTGTCATCAAGAGATATAAGGGAAGCTACACTTTCCATTGCATCCACATGCGAATTATCTTTTCGTGGGATGTTATGAATGGTATACGACTCAAAATTCTCTAAAAGAGTCATCGTGAGATCCTTATATTCTGATAAATTCTCATGGTTTGTTTGATCTGTTCCATTTATTTTCTTAATGATTAATTGAGAGTCACCGAATGTCTTAATATTTTTTTCTCCTAATGTGAGAGTTGTACATATGCTAGCAATTAAAGCTTCATACTCAACTATGTTATTTGTGCATAGGAATTTTAATCGATATGACAAAGGAATAGGATTTCTAGAAGGTGAGATTAATATGAGCCTTGCAACAAAGCCCATTCTACATTTTGAACCATTAAAGTATAATTCTCATGTCTCAATTTCAATTGTTAACCCATTCTCATCAGGGAATGAGTCTTTGTTTTGTTTTTCTACTAGTGAAGGAGCATCGACTTAATGGTCAGTTAAGGCTTGTCCTTTAATTTTTTTTTGTGAAAAATTTAAGATCAAACTCAGTTAACATCATAACCCATTTTGCAAGGTATCATGATAAATCAATTTTGTTGAAGACATGTTATAAAGGATCAAAATTGGTTACCACATGTACTTTAGTATTAAGCAAGTAATGCCTCAACTTACTAGTGGAAAACACAAGATCTGAGCATTGTTTCTCTAAAGGAGTGTATCAGGTTTCATAATAAATTAATGTTGGAATAACATAATAAATAGGATTATCTTTATCATCAACATCTTTTTGAACCAACATTGTTGTGAGAGAAAGGGCCGATGTTGATATATAAAAAATAAAAGTTTTAACTTCAATTGTTGGTTGTAATATTAGAGGATTAGAGAGGTATTCAATTAATTTTTGAAATGCTTTATGACATTCTTCATTCCACTTAAAGTCCACTTCCTTTTTAAGAAGTTGAGTGAAAGGTAAGGTCATATCTACCAATGATACAACAAAGTGATGAATAGATAGAATATTTCCTTGCAAGCTACACAACTATGATATATTTCTAGGAGGTGGTATGTTTATGATAGCATCAATTTTCTTTGTTTCAAACTCAATTCCTCTATGTGAAATGATAAATCCTAGGAGTTTTCCCCTCTCAACTCCAAAGACACATTCTTTTGGATTTAATCTCATATTGTACTTGTGAATGCATTCAAATATTTGTCAAAGTATTTTAACATTGTCTTCATGAGTAAGAGGTTTCACTAAGATGTCATCAACATAGTCTTTGAATATTTTGTGAATGTAATCATGAAATATCATTCATAGCACGTTGATATGTTACATTGGAATTCTTTAATCCAAAAGTATGGGAGCAACAAGCTTCAGGCCGAGTTAAAATTTCAATTCATTTCATTTGGCACATATTTAATTTTAGGCTTAGAGACCTCCTAGATGGTTACACTTAATCATTTCAAAACAAGGGAAAGAAAAAGACAAAAAACTCCATGCAGTCAATTGAAGAAGATGAGATAGCCTTCCAAAAGGCATTATTCATTGATGTATCATCACCAAAATCCCCTATGCATATAGACCAGAGAAGATTCTCCACTAGTACCAAAGGAAAAAACTTACACACTACTTAGAAAAGGAATATTTATCGTTGATGACATGGATTCTAACACCTCTTCTTTACACCAGCCAAAAATATTTCCACATCAGCATCAAAGATAAAATATGATATACATGCTAAAGAGGGTGATCTTGATACATTAGAAATGGTGTCATCAAAAACAAAAATAGGGCTGAGACGCTACTCTAATTCGTCAACATCAAAGTATGCTTGCCCATTTTGTGTTTACATTGAAACTAGAGGAGCAACTACTCCTCACTCACCATAATCCTCATATGGCACAAGATAAGGTAAATAATTATCATACTGAGGGTCAGTATCTCCACCATCACCTAAATGGTTATCTAAAAATTCAATGGGAGATTTGTGCCTCCCTAGATAATCCATGTGATACTTATTCCTTTTCTTTACTTTCTTCTTAGGCTTAACCAACTCCTTCCCTTTAAACTTGACCAGTTCTTTTGAAACAACCCGGTTCCTCAAATTGTAGGTACTCTTGAAACCATTTTTTTCTTTCCATGAGCTTTATTCTTTCCCTTTAATGGTGTAGAAGCTATGGGTACATCATGTTCAACTACAAATATGTCTTCTTGAAATTTAAACACACTAAGCCTCTTCGACCTCGTAATTGGTTGAAAAAACACACCCGACTTTCCCATTCTTTCAGGACATAGGAAAAATTTGCAAACCTCTAATAGCGAGAAGACTCACCAACCAAAGCCCTTGAATGAAAACTTCTAGGAAAGAAAACCCTCAACCCAGACAAATTATACTAGTTCAAGTAACAATTATAGATAATCAAAACTCACTATCCCAAAAAATGAAACTCTCAAACCAACTAATGCATGACTCAAAACAAAGCTGATATGAAAATCAACTTACGAGGGATAGACACTTGAATACCTCTATAATTAAGAAAAAAAATTCACACAGTTCCTCTTTGGCTCACACTTCTCAATTCTCGAGGGATGCAAATGATGAGATGAGATGATAGGAAATCCACATTAAGTAGAAAACTCAAGAGCATGTAGCCATTAATTATCAAGGAGAGCCTTGTGGGAGTGAGTTGACAACTTAGCCAAATAACTTTAAATTTGGGTTGTCAATCTCTAGATTTAAAGCACCATCAATTGCGATCCTCAAGTGTTGTTTCTGGTGTGTCATCAGAATAAGTGTTAATCATAAATTAAACTAAAAGTACCAATAAGACATTAGATTGAAAGAAGTTAATCTAGAAAACATAAATGCAAACTCTAGACAAAAAGAACTTCTTCAAATTCATCCCATTGTCCTCTATCTCCAAGGATTCATTTCAAGATACTAGCTCTCAGTTTGTATGAGCAGCAGCTTGTAGAATGGTAGCTTAAGAGAATGAGATTGATTTAAAAATGCATGTATATGGCTATTGATGCTAGAATGTTGATAATGCAACTATAATAACTACATATGAAAATGTAGGATTCGAGATCCTTTTCAACTCATAAGAGGGTTGTATTTATAGATTTTTGAAGGCAAGAATTCAATTGGCTAAGATCAACGGTTGAGTTCAAACCTATTAAAATGAATGGTGAGAGATCGAGAATTTGAAAAGAAGACGAAATTTCAAGAGACAGATGGAAAATGAAGAGACAAATGAAAGATGTGTCCATAATTAAAATAAATAATATTTAATTATGTGTGAGAAAAATATGAAAAGGCTTTAATTAAATATTGAAAATATTTAATTATGTGAGAGAAAAGAAAAGCCTTTAATTAAATATTGAAAATATTGAATTATGTGAGGAAAGTGAAGTATTTTGAAAATGTTTTAATTAAATATTGAAAATATTTAATTAATTAAGAAGAAGATAGCATTAATTAAATAAATTTCTTTATTTAATTAAACTAGAAGAATTGGAAAAATGAACAATATAAATAAATAATTAAATTTATTTATATGTAGATGACTTAAGAATATTAATTAAATAGTTCATATTTAATTAATTAACTTGTTTGGTTAACTATGACCATTTTTAGATGTGTACATTTTGCCCCTCTTTGAAGTGATGTGTTTTATGCATTGCTTCAAAGAATTTGCCCCTAATTTTGAAAAATTTAACTGATGATGCTATATGCCCCCTCGAGAGGTAAATCGCGTGATGAGAATGATGACGAGGACGATTTGGAAGATTTTTAGATGATTTTGGATAAAATTGGCGATTTAGCTCTTGAAATAGCACTGTGCATAGTAAAAGAAAAAAAAACAATTTGCCACTTTTACCCCTTTAAAAGGTGAAAAAGGTGAAAAGTCATTTTCATTTGAAAAGTAACTTGTGAAGATTTGTAGAGCTTTTGAGAGATTAAAATTAGATGCTGATCCATTATGAGTGCCACCAATTCGAGCGAGCCCGTCGATATCAGAGACCAGTAGCATATGGACCTCCGGTAATCGAATCCAATCCTCTTTTTTGAATTTTGAAAGAAATTTTTGATGGCTTTTCTCAATTTTTTATTTTTAATTTTCTATCGTAGCGCATAGAAAATTTAGTTTAGCGCATACGAGTCAAACTTTAGCACACAGATGAAATAGGTTAGCGCATACAAACTCATGCATAGGGTGAAAACAGTCATGCATAGCATTGTAAATTAGCGCATACGATGAAATCGCGCATAGGATCATTGTTTTAGCGCATCCAGCTAGTCAGGGCTGGGTTAGATGCTAGTTTAGCGCATTGGGTAAATTAGCGCATAGGCTAACTGTTTTAGCACATAGGTTAGATAAAATAGCGCATACATGATTTAGCGCATTGATGACCTATTTTAGTGCATCCAGGGATTTTTGCTGAATATCAATTTTTTTTTGAAGAAAAATTGATATCTGTTTGATGATTGTTGCTAAATTAGACAACTGATTTTATGCTTTTGAAAAACATCAAGATGAGATATGATAAATTTGTCTTCATGCTTGAAAAAAAATGGTAGAGATGATTGATTTGCTTTCTTAATCGAAAGGCTGATAAATTTGTTTTCCCGATTGAAAGGCTTGATAGATGTTTGACAGATTTGATTGTTAAATTTGTTTCCATGTGATATGAAAAAAAAATAAATGTTGATAGATTAATTTGCTTTTACTTGAAAACAAATGATAGATGATAGATCTGAGTGCTCGATTGAACTGATTGATTGCTTGATGGATATGCTTTCCTTGCGATAAGAAAAACAAAGAGATGGATAGATTGATGATTTTGATATGATTCAATTGATTTGACATGATTTGCTTGATGTTTAATTTTGATAATCCTTATTGATTGATTGGATCTTGATGTGCTTGATATGACTATAAAGGAGGGATTTAACCTCCTCCAGTTTAGGGAGAAATTCCCTCAGACTTGGGAGATGATTCCACAGTTGTCCCAAGATGATTTAGGGATCATTCATCAGTGTGGGTTAGGTCCATTGCTGGTGATGTCGCAATATTGGGTCAACAGGGCATTGTTAACTGCATTGGCTGAGAGGTGGCATAGTGAGCATAACACATTTCACTTGCCAAGAGGAGAGATCATGGTCACTCCTGAGGATGTTTACAGGATTCTGGGTATCCCTGTGATTGGAGAACTTGTGATCTATGATCATAAGGAGATTGGAGGGACAGATGCACTGAGATAGGTGTTTCAAGATCCTGGAGTTGCTGGATATGAGATTCCCTAGAGGGATATGGTGGAGAGTTATGCCCCACTGCCTTTAGTGTTAGTAGGATTTATTGGTGGTTTCCTTTATCCTGATCATAGGGCAAAGGGACTATCAGTTGGTTGGGCTAGGATTCTAGAGGACATGATTCTCCATCAGACTAGGTATGCATGGGGGTCATGCATGTTAGCCCATCTATACCATGATCTTCATCAGGTCGTGTACACAGATGGGAAGAGTCTCTCCTGTGGGGTGACTCTATTACAACTATTTTCCAAGGAGAATTTTGTGATTATTTGACCCATTGTTCACAGGGATTGTCCACTTGGATTCCCATATGCCTATGCTTACATAGGTCCCCTTGTCTATCCTAGACTGGGCAAGTTAGAGTACTAGCGACGAGTCCTTGATGATTTGGATACGGTCATTTGGAGGTCGTATGTAGATTGTGATCCATGGAATGCAGATGAAATAGAGCCGCCGTATGTGACGAGGTCCAGTTACTTGATTGGATGTACCCCATTTATTATTGAGCAGTTTTTGGGCAGGAGGGTTCTGAGGCAGTTTGGATGGGTACAGATGATGCCATAGGGAGCGACACACTATGCCAAGCACTAGGAGGATATACCAGAGTGGGGTCCTATTTTGACCATTGAGGTAGCCAAAGAGGAGTATTTTGAGTTACAGCTGGAGGATTGGACTATACGGCCAGAGGTCACAGATGCAGGGATGATAGATGACTATGTTGCATACTTCTACACACATCCATTTCCCAGGTTTACTAGTCGAGAGGAGCCTTCCCCATTCATGGGAGGTCCAATTATTCATGTAGGGTGACAGCAGCCACAGGGTCAGGGACAAGTGCAGGTAGAGCAGGCCGCAGATATGGGTGGGGAGGCTATGGATGTGGATGAGGAGGAGCTGGAGGATGAGGAGATAGATTCAGATGACTTCGGGGATAGTGATGGGGATGATGGAGGTGGTGGGAGACAAATATTTTTCTTTGATGTGCCTTTCAGTACCAGGCCACAGACATTGTTAGTGGTGGGGCATACGAGTACCTCGGCTCCGCAGATTGTTATCAGGGATCCCTCACAGGGATAGATTGATGCTCTATAGGTAGAGGTGCAGACTCTTCGGAGTCAGTTAGCTCAGGCTTAGGGTACGATCAGCTAACTATAGGCATAGGTTGCACAGGCACCACCTCCTGACCCACAAATAGCTCAGCTTATGGCAGAGCGAGATGACTTCTGACAGAGATGTGTACAGGCTGAGGGGGTGGCTGAGAGGCTTATCAGATCAGTGGAGAGCACCTCCATTGGAGAGGTTGTGGCAAAGCGGTTGGAGATTGCTTGGGAGGCCGAGTATTATAGGATGAGGTATTTTGAGGCAGTGCCACCCGAGCAGAGGATAGCGTTTACATAGTCAGGTACTCGGTCTCGGACCCATTCACTTAGTCACTCCAAGAGTGCTACTAGGAGTGTGGGCCATTTATCCAAATAAGAGGTCAGAGCTTTTGGCAATAGAGATCCGGCAAGACCTACTACCTCAGGAGGTAGCAGCAACCATGCTCCACATCTAGATGCCCCCCAGTGATTAGATTTTGTGACACATTCTTTCCATTGTATTTTGATATATCTTTTCAAAACATTTGATATCCTTGTACCTTTGGACATTTGTTTTGATGAGATTTATGAGATGCAGTGATGATTTGACTATGCACGTGTTATGGATGTTTTTATGCATATGTTATGGATGGATGTGTTATTTTTATATGTTATGTCATGTATGATGATGCGATAATGATACAATGCAATCTAAATTATTTTCTTTCATGATGTATGTAATGAACGTATGATGTAAGATGTGAATGATTTTAAAGAAATGCTATGATTTATGATGTAATATGTAAATGATATGATGATACTAAATGAACAAATGAGAACTAATGATGATAATGTGATATGATTGTGGATTGCATTTAAATGATATGATGATGAAAATGTAATAAATGAAGATGAAATGAGATGTCCTATAATTGATATGCATGTAAAAGGATATGAATGCAAACTAAATGAATGATCAAATGAATAATGAATAATGTGATGAGATGAAATAAATGATATCAGATGTGAATAATGGATGATGTAATGAATGGGAATGCAATGATGGAATGAAAATGAACATGATAACCTAAATGATAATGGATACAACCTTCTTTTATATGAAAAGATGTGTAATAAAAAAAATGGAAATGTTAATGCTATGATATGATAATGAAATGAGTTAAATGATGATATATACATGATGAAAATGTATAAATGAGATTAATGCAATGAGTGGTAATGTAATGAATGGTGATGCAATGTGATGCAACAAATGTCCAAGTGTACTCAATTGTTGTTTACAAAAGATATTAAAAAAAAATCAACCTCCAAAAATCTAACTGATACATCTTCCTAAAATGCAAATTTATATGAATCATGCAATCCTAGGATGTAGCGATGAACCATTCTCCTTTGTGTCATTCCATGTTGCGCTCGATTTTCATCATTGGCCTTTTCGAAATGTTGGAAGTTAGTACAAGCATCAAAGGGTATGTTAGCACCAATGATGACTTGATTACTACTTTCATGATGTTTGATATAGCAAGTTAATACAAGCATCGAGGTATAATTGCACCAAGATGACCTGAGTATTGCTTGCATATACAGACAAAAGTTAACCATTTTCCTATGCAAATTCTGAAATGTCATCAATGATACATTGTAGAGCATGTCCCACGACAAATTTGCACAATACTAATGATTAGCTTATAGACAGCAAGCAAAGAAAAATCACACTTCTTCCTTGTGATTCTAGTTTAGTACATCATTGAACCACTCTAAAGATATGATGTCATCAAATATAAAAACAAAAATTACAACTTTTGCTTTAAATTTGTCATTCATTTTATTCAGATTAAGATCATCCAATTTTGAGTGTGTTTGTCAAAACAGTCATCTAAACCTAGATTGGATAGTTTGTTGCTTTTGATATTCCGAAGCTTTACACATGCTGTCGAATTGCTACCAAATAAGTCCCCAAGAAGTGAATTTCCCCTAATGACCTTAAACTCTAACTTCTGATTTGACACACTACTGTTAAGGATAACCCGAATTATCAAGCCATGATGAGATCCTTGTTGTTTCAAGGAGATGATGTGATGCATGACAAGAGATTGTGATGAAAAAGTATGTACATAATGTTGATGAAAAGAGGAATACGTGAAAGTGTATCCCAATAGATAAGAGAGCCAAACGAAATCACAAACGATGCCTATTTGCCAGGTTTTCACTGTTTGTTTTTATTGCACGTTTTTCTTGATTTTATGATTTTTTTTGTTGTTACCAAGACACCTGTTTGCCAGGTTTTCATCAAGGCAATGATTTTTTTTTTTTTTTTAATTTATTTATTTATTTATTTTTTTTCAGGACTTTTTATATTTTTTATATTTTTTCTAGGCATAAAACTTCTTCAGATGCATGTTGTTGGTTGGATCTTCAAACAGGTCCCCTTCTGCTATTGTCAACTGATATGCACCTGATCCATATGCTACAATGACTATGAATGGGCCCAACCAATTAGGTTCGAATTTTCCTTTCTTTTCCCGATCCTATTGATTTCAAGGGTTTTCTTTAAGAACCAAGTCACCCACTTGAAAAGTTTATGGTTTGACTTTGTGGTTGTAGCTATAGGACATAATCTATTGATATCCCTTTAAATGATTAACTACAGTTTGACGCCGTTGAGCAAGTAGTTCCAGCTCTTGCAACCTTGATACTCTGTAGTCTTCATCATTGATCAACCCCTTAAGTGATACCCGATTGAAGGAATCTCAACTTCAAGTGGTAGAATAACTTTTGCTCCATAAACCAAAGCATAAGGAGTAGCACCTATCAGTGTGTGAATTCTTGTTATGTATGCCCATAATGCTGGATTTAATTGGACATGCCAATCACGACCTGCTTCATTCACTATTTTCTTCAAAATCTTTAGAATATTTTTGTTTGAAGCCTTGGCTTGACCATTCCCTTGTGGATAATAAGGTGTAGAGAACCTATGTTGGATGTGAAATCTTTCACATAGTTCATCAACATCCTAATTTTTAAAGGGTCTACCATTGTCTGTGATAATGGAGTTGGGAATGCCATATCGACAAATAATATAGTTCAAAATGAATGAAGAGATTTGTTTGCCTATAATAGTTGTTAGAGGAACAACTTCAATCCACTTAGTGAAATACTCAGTGGCTGTAATGATAAATTTATGTCCATTTGAAGATGATGGGTGTATCTTTCCAACCAAGTATAATCCCCACTGAGCAAAAGGCCATGTTGTGGTGAAAGGTTATAATTCCTGAGCAGGAGCGTGAATGAGATTTCCATGAATCTGACATTTTACACATTTCTTCACAAAGATGAATGATTCCTTCTCCATGGTCAGCTAGTAGTACCCTAATCTTACAAGTTTCTTTGCTAAAGTTAGTCCACTTGAATGTGTCCCACAAATTCCACCATGGACCTCTTGTAAGGCCTTTTCTAAATCATCGTGTTCAAGACATATAAGGAGAGTACCATCTAGACCATGTTGATATAAGACATCAGCAATTAATGTGTAACGGGAGGATTGACGAATGAAATTTATTTTCTGATTCCTAGACAAATCTAAGAGTAAAATAGTATCCTTTAGGTAAGTGTAAATTTGGCCATATAGGGGAGAATTAGAATTGGTTAGGTGGCAAATGGTTCGAGTTTCTGGATTGTCATGGGTGGTTGAAAACAATTGTTCCACTAGGAAATCATACCTTGTTTGAGTTTCAGTTAACTGGAGTAAAGATGCTATGGTAGCCATTGCGTCAGCTGCTTTATTATCAATATGTGGAATTTACGTGAAATTGATATCCACAAAGTACTTTTTGAAATCATCCACCATCCTTTTGTAAGGTACCAACTTGTCATCCTTAGTGTGATATTCATCATTGATTTGATTTATAACAAGTTGTGAATCACCAAAAACTTGAATTTCTATGATTTTCCAACCCACTGCAATTTTCATGCCAATTAATAATGCCTCATACTCCACTATGTTGTTGGTGCAGGGAAACATTAGTCGGTAAGACTTTGGAATTGTATGTCCTTGAGGTGTAATAAAATGAATCCCTGCTCCTGAACCATGTTGATTGTATGAACCATCAAAGTAGAGTGCCCATGACTACTTAATAACCACTGTGAAAACATTAGAATCAAGAAAATTAATGTGTATGGGGTGTTCCACTGGTATTGGTGCTTCTACTAATTGATCTGCAATTACCTGTCCCTTTATGGCTTTGCGATCCACATAATGAATGTCAAATTCGCTTAGGATCATGACCCATTTAGCAAACCTGCCAGTTAGGGTTGCTTTACTTAAAAGATATTTAAGTGGATCAATCTTGGCCACAAGCTTTATTGTATGTGCTAGCATGTAGTGTCGTAACTTTTGAGAAGTGAACACCACCGCTAAGCAAGATTTTTCAATGAATGTGTAATTTAGCTCATGACTTGTCAATGTTCGGCTGATATAATAGATGGCTCACTCCTTGCTTGAGTTGTCTTCCTATGCCAATAATGCCCCTAAAGACACTTTCGTAGCACAAATATATAGTATAAGTGGTCTTCCTTGCACTAGTGGAATTAATATTGGTGGATTCATGAGATACTGCTTTATCTGTTCAAATGCTGCTTCACACTTGTCCTCCCATTTAAATGGAATATTTTTGTGTAGGAGATGAGTGAATGGTAGACTTTTATCCACCAGTTGGACAATGAATCTTCGAATAGATTGTAGTTGTCCTTGCAAAGAGCATAATTGACTAATGTTCCTTGGTGGTGGCATATCAAGAATTTCTTGTACCTTAGCTGGATCCACCTCAATTCCCTTTTCTAATACAATGTAACCTAGCAACTTTCCAGATTTTACTCCAAAGACACATTTCTTTGGGTTAAGTCTCACGTTGAATTGTTCCATTCACTTGAAAATTTTAGATAAGATATCTATGTGTTCTTATCTTGTGTTAGATTTGGCAAGGAGATCATCAACATAATCTTCCATGAATGTATGCATCATATCATGAAAAATCGTTGTCATTGCACATTGGTATGTAGCTCCTACATTTATCAATCCAACTGGCATTACATTCAAGCAATAGGTACCCCAAGGACATGTGAAGGTTGTTTTATCCTAATCCTCTGGTGCAATTTTTATCTGGTTGTATCCTGAAAAATCCATCCATTAATGAGTACATTGCATGCCCAACTCTCAAATCAACAATCATATCAATATTGGGTAGAGGAAAATCATCTTTACGACATGTTTTGTTCAAATCTCTGAAATCTATACAAATTCTAATCCTTCCATCTAGCTTTGAGACAAGTACAATATTGGAGATCCATTCCGCATAATCAATAGACCGAATAAATCCAACATCCAAAAGCTTTTTCAATTCCTCTTTAACCAACAATGCAACATGTGGATGCATTTTCTAAGTTTCTGTTTTACAGGTTTTGCCCCCGACATAATAGATAGGTGATGCATGATTAGATCTAGATCCAATCCAGGCATATCCGCGTAGGACCATGCAAAACTAGTTTGATTGTTCCTTAGAAATTATGTGAATCTAGGAATTTCCTCTTCTATTAGAGATGCGGCCAATTGCAAGATTTTGAGCTTTTATGTAGTACCTATATTGAGTGTCTCTATTGGTTCAATTAAGATAGAAGACCTTTCTTGGTAGTGTTCCAGGAGAGTGTCAAGTTTACCATCCTCTAGCACCTTTGAAAGGTTTTCACCATTGGATACACTTTTTATTTTTCTCTTTTCTTGATCTAATGCTACCTTTGTTAGGTTTTGACCATTAGATCTTTCTTTTATTTTTCTTTTTTCTTGATCTAATACTTCCTTTGTTAGGTTTTCACCATTAGATCTTTCTTTTATATTATTTATTTCATAGCTGAGAAACTTGGCACTTTCTTGTCGAAAACTCCGATCTTGTGATTCCCTGGTGGAACTTGTTTCGGGATGGGATGAACAAAGAAATTTAATTATGGTTTCGTCATTTGGAAAAGTTGGGACATCAATAGGTGTGGCTTGTTCCCAATCAATAAGTTCAGGATGGACCAAAGGAAATGGATCATTGGGATGAGTAAGGTCACTGGTTGTTAGAGTCATGATACTATTATCAATGTCATTATAGGGGAGATCTAGGATGGTGTTCTCCTATAGATTATCCGTCTCGCTTTGAATCGAATCAGTTTCACGTGAGTCATGATCTCTTTGCAGAACGTAATCAAGTGGAGGCCTTGAGCTTTCCCCTTGTACGAGTGTGGGTTTGAATTTTTTTATGACATCCACCTGTTTATCTCTCCAAAGCTTATCACCATAGATGGTGTCCCATTCATATTCATTAGAGTCAGTGTCAGAATTGTTTTCTTGAATTTGCAAAATTGTTTTGGCTAACTCCTTATTTGATGGTCTTTGTGCTACTTCTTCCTTTGTATCTTCACCATATCCTACTCCATTTTTATCTCTTGGATGCATGGTTTTCAGTTGGATAGGTTCAACAATACCCTCTTTCCTCTTACCTATAGGGCCATTTCCTTCATAACCCATTTGTTGCATGATAGCATAACCTTTTCTATATTGTTCTATGGGTAACTTGACATGTAGTATTGATTCTTCTCCATCTTTAAAGAGCCAATCAAGAATAGCTCTATCTTCTACTTTAGTTTCTTTGATAAATATCCCAT
This sequence comes from Sequoiadendron giganteum, assembly GCA_007115665.2. Taxonomy (NCBI): domain Eukaryota; kingdom Viridiplantae; phylum Streptophyta; class Pinopsida; order Cupressales; family Cupressaceae; genus Sequoiadendron; species Sequoiadendron giganteum. The sequence continues at coordinate 530,763,165 of CM021101.1, forward strand.
TAAACATGGTAATGGGAGCTGAAGTCGAGGCTAAAGCTGTTGTTGCCTGTTGTATGGATGTTGAGGGTTGACCATGGGATCTTGGAGATATGGGTAAATTAGAGAGATATAACTAATATTATCCCACTCCATTATCTTTCAATTTTAGCTTGGTGCCAAAATTACTTATCATTTCACTTGCTTGTTCATGATACTTGGAGGTAGAGATGGTCAAAGCCTCTCTATTGTGTGGGACAAGCATGTCTTGAGTTGCTCTAAGGTTAGAGCAAGTTTGACTGCTAATATGATCAACAGGTATTGTTACTTCTTGTCCATCATATGGAAAATTTAAACATTGATGATAAGTAGATGGAACAACCTGCATGTTGTGGATCCATGGATGACCCAAGAGTATATTATAGGTTAGATCTCAATCAAGAACCTCACAAAAGGTATTCTTCACAACAGGTCCCACTCTGATTAGTAGCATGATGAGTCCTTTGGAAGTCCTTTCTTCATCATCATATGCCTTGATTGTAATCTTTATTCATGGATCTATGGATTCTTCAGAATATCCCAAAGCGAGGACCAATTTTAAATTACAAATGTTTAATCCAGCTCCCCCATCTATTAGGACACGTCTAATGTGGGCTTTGTGAACCATGACCTCTAAGTAGAGTGATGAATTATGTGGATGAGTTAAGGATGACTCATCTTTTTCAGAAAAAGATAAACGTGTGTAAGAGGACAAGTGTCCCACCATGGCTTGAAATTTATTGATATCCAGATCAAGGGATACAGTTGTATCAACAAGTGCCTTTTCTAGAATGTCCTTATGGGTAGGTGATAACTTTAAAAGCTCCAAGATAGAAATTTGGGCTGATGTTTTTTGCAGTTGATCAACCAAATTGTATTGATTTGGAGGGGGAATTGCTGCTTTAGATGAGCTTCCTTTGATAATTATTTTGGCTTGTCCCCTTGTCGTAGCATTGACCTCTTGATATTCTTGCTTACCTTTGATTCGAATAACATTGATTTGAGGATCATCAATATAAATATGATTGATAATGACATCCTAGATATAATTAACTTTCTTGCCTTTATCGCCCAAAGATTCCCCTTTTTGATAATTAGGGAGTGGATTTTTGAAGGCTTGATGGTCATTATTGACATTATGTCCCTCAACCGTGATGGTATGGTTATCAATCAAATCCTGAACAATATTCTTCAACCCTTGGAAATTGTTTGTCTTATGACCTTTGAACCTATGATAATCACAGAAATGTGAGTCATTCCATGATGGTGGTTTAACTTGAGGCTCATAGTCTCTTTGTGGTGGCAATGTAATAGCGTTTTGATTCAATAATTCTTTGAGAATGGATTCCAAAGATTGACCCAAGGGAGTGAAACTCCATCGATTTGAATAATACGAAGATCCGGGCATATTTGAACTTTGATTATTGCCAAAATTATTTTCGCGATCGTTAGTTGTGTTTCCTTGATTGGAAACATTGCCTTGGGTGCTAGAATTTCCAGCATTATTGCTATGTTGAACACCTGACACATTAAAAATGGTAGGCTTTGTATTTACATTATTAGCACCTACCACCCCATCATTCACAACATTTTTATTTCGGGTCCAAAATTGTGACTTGTCATTGTTGTTACTGTGGTTTTTGTTGTTATTGTATGAATTTCAACCCTCTATCAATTTTCAGAACTCCACACTTGATCAAAGCACCTTCGATAATAACCACATTTTCAATCAATTTTTCAAATGATTAAGGACAATGAAGGTTTAGTCTATAACTCATTTCTTGATTCAAACTATCAATAAAGATCTCCATCTTTTCTTTTTCAGGAACAAGGCAAGAGTATCTAGTGAACACCCTTCTCCATCTTTGCAAAAACGTAGTGAAGGATTCCCCCACTTTTTGTTTTACTTTACAAAGATCAAGCATGGTTATCACATGTTGGATGTTGTAGGAGTATTGTGATATAAAATTGTTTATTAAATCCTCAAAGGTTTTGATGGGGGGAGTGATCTTTGAAAGCCACTCCATGGATTGTCTACCTAGACTTTGTGGAAACAACTGCATTAATTAGGTATCGTTATGAGTAAATTCTAAGCTCATATTTTGGAAATCCCTTATATGCTCAATGGGGTTAGTTTTCCCATTATACCTATCAAACTTGGGGATTTCACAATGTTTTGGAAAAGGAATCATTCGAAGACTCCTATCGAATGGAGAAGGACATATTTCATCCAAAACATACTTCTTTGTTGTACCCCCTTGCATTTATTTTATTTGCCCTTGTAATTCCTTTATCTGTTGAGTAATGGCACCAAAATCATTGAGAGGAATTTCAGGATCCTCTTTAATCCCTTCTATGTCAAAATCAGCAAGTAACTTAGCTCCTTGATTAGCTAATGAAAGGAAATATCTTTCCTTGTTTCGTTCTAAAATCGTTTCCATAAGAGTGTGGAATTGAGGATCCTGCTCTACTTCTTGAAGATCTTCTTCCATTAACTCTTCAGTATTTGAATTGTTAAAGAGGTTTTCCTCCCTCTCACTATTATCACCCATTTTTCTCACTATACTTTAGTCTTTTCCTATATGCTTTCGAGATCTCGTGATAACAAGCATAAGCTTTACTCAAATTCTACTAACTTTGATCAAAGAAATGAAATAGTGCAATGGTGATGGATATGGAAGTTAGGATAGAATGAAGATTCTATGACTTAAAAGATTTTTAATCTTTAGCTCATGATTCCCTGATTGAAAGGATGAAAATCTTGTTTGCAGGAATTTAAACCAAAGATCAAAAATAAAGATGATTTTGCACTTTGTGAAGTTTGATCTTAGCTTTGTAGAAAGATGAATTTAATGAATGCCTAATGTGTTTGAGTTCTCTATTGTAGAATTTGATTTGGATGAGTAGCATATGTGATTGCAGGTTGGGGAATATAAGAAGAACGAATACGCTGACTGTGATTGTGCCTTTGAGAAAGGGCTCTTCTTTGAAAGAAAGGTCATGAGTATAAAGGTTCTACAACATAATCATCAGTGAAACCTCTAATATAGTCGTGATATTGATGAGTAAAGGTTCTGTGTTCAAGCAAGACCTTTGGACTTTGATATAGAAACTTCCTCTTCTTCAATATCTTCTTATAACTGAGAGAATTCTTGGGCTTTCTAATCTTTATTTCTAGGGACTTCTTAACAAAGGTTGTAGACTTCCAAACTTGGAGCATGGGAAAGACTAGACTACTAAGACTTGATTTATGAATGTCAGAAAATTACCTAAGCTCGAAAAATAGATGCACCAAAATAGAGACTGAATACGCCAAAACAAAGCACAGATGCATCGAAACAGAGCACAGATGTGCCGAAACAGGGCACAGATGCACCGAAACAGAGCACAGATGTGCTAAATTAACTGCTAGACCTCTAAGACAGACATATTTGGAAAGTTTTGATATTTTTGGATGATCTTAATCTGATTTAAATGTGAAAAACACAGCATAGAGAGGCAGATAGTTGCTTTGTTAATACTAAAATCTAAACAAAGAGTGTATGTTCTTGAGGTTTTCACAGGTTTTGAACAAAATAAGCAATTCAGTCAAACTCACTCTTAATTTGTCAAATAGGTCATCATAGTAATCACAGCCCATAGCTTAAAATCACGTCGACTCACACAGCCATGTCACCCACTAGAGGGCACCCATGTTTTTTTCTTTTCTAGATGCGTACTCAAGGTGACGGAAGTGGATACCGAATCCCCTAAGCAAACAATCTGTGGCGATTATATGGTGAGTGTCTTGGGGGTAGATTCTTCCCTCCCCTTACATCGTGATTAAGATGATGTTTGGTTACTGACACGGCTGGCTACTATACTATGGTTCTTAGTAAGTATTTCCGTTTAGTGTGGCAATAGATATACTCCCTCGAGAGACCTCCCAACCTTTAGAACAAAGGCTTTGGGGATGGTTATCCTACCTACTACTATCAAATTGGATTTTCATCAACAACTTGCTTTTGATTAAAGTGGGTTGGAAACCTTGGATTTAGGTGTTCCCACTTAGGTCGTTCCTCTTGGGTGAGTACTTTTTTCCACAAGAGCAGGCCTTCAAAAGGATGTAATAAAGCATTAAATTGCAGAAAATAAAAGGTAAGTTTGGCGTTCTGATCACCCAGTTAAGGGGAGAGCATAAACCTATTACCCACAATCACAACAAACAATAATGGTTCAATTTTAAATCCCAAATTGACAATTCTCTACACTAAGTGAAGATGTTGCTTCACAAAAAATAAGGGATTCATTTTAACCAAAAGAAATTTACATTTGGTGACTATCCTAGGATTGGTTAATTCAGATTTAAATGTCTACCCTAGGGTTGGTTCATTTTTCCTTTAAAAATAGAATTAACAAAACTCCTATCCATGGCTAGTGTCGGAATCAGAACTTAAAATTTTTACAATCTCCATATGCGCTGAAACAGTGCACCAATGCGCTGAAAGATCCTGTGTATGAGCTGAAATAGTCTGTGTATGCGCTAGAAGATTCTCTATATGCCCCAAAACAGTCTTCGTATGTGCTGGAAGATCACGTGTATGCACCGAAACAGTATGTGTATGCGCTGGAATAGTCCATCTATGCGCTGAAAGATCTCGTCTATGCACTGAAATAAGGCTTGTATGTGCTAAAACGAATTTTCCAGACTATCACCTATAAAAACATAAGATTTTCTGCAAGAAAAAGATTAATATGGGGGGAAGCCCCATGGTGGGCACCAGAAAATGTGTCATTAGAATAAGTGTTAATCATAAATTAAACTACAAAGACCAATAAGACATTAGATTGAAAGAAGTTAATCTAGAAAACATAAATGCACACTCTAGATAGAAATAGCTTCTTCAAATTCATCCCATTGTCCTCTATCTCCAAGGATTTGTTTCAAGATACTAGCTCTCAGTTTGTATGACCAGGAACTTGTAGAATGGCAGCTTAAGAGAATGAGATTGATTTAAAAATGCATGTATATGGCTATTGATTTAAACTATGAAATTAAAATGATGTTGATGCTAGAATGCTGATAATGCAACTATAATTACTACGTATGAAAATCTAGGATTCGAGATCCTTTTCAACTCATGAGAGGGCTGTATTTATAGATTTTTGAAGGAAAGAATTCAATTGGCCAAGATCAACGGTTGAGTTCAAACCTGTTAAAATGAATGGTGAGAGATCGAGAATTTGAAAAGAAGACGAAATTTCAAGAGATAGATGAAAAATGAAGAGACAAATGAAAGATGTGTCCATAATCAAAATAGATAATATTTAATTATGTGTGAGAAAAATATGAAAAGGCTTTAATTAAATATTGAAAATATTTAATTATGTGAGAGAAATGAAAAGCCTTTAATTAAATATTGAAAATATTTAATTAAATTTGACATGAAGAATATCATTTAAATTTAGAATTTTAACTTGTGATAATTAATATAAATAAATTGTGAAATCTATTTAATTAATTAAGAAGAAGATAGCATTAATTAAATAAATTTCTTTATTTAATTAAACTAGAAGAATTGGAAAAATGAACAATATAAATAAATAATTAAATTTATTTATATGTAGATGACTCAATAATATTAATTAAATAATTCATATTTAATTAATTAACAGGTTTGGTTAACCGTGACCATTTTTAGATGTGTACATTTGGCTTTTACAACCTGTGCCTCAAAAATGGTGATACTACCTTAGAAAGTGTCCACATTTACTCTTAACTTCATTAGTCATCTCTAATCTAACAATTATAACACATCATCATCCTAATTTGTGCTTTTCATTTACATCGACAAAGTAAGAAGAGCCAACAAATGAAATAAAAATCCTGCAAACATCCCATCACCCATCGTGGATCTACCCCAACCCTCAAGGGTTCAATCAGTGACAAGAGTATCAACATGATGGAATCTCAATCGTTGGATCACTATACTTCTTAGAGATCTTCATCTCACATCGTGCATTGTTGATTTATGTTCAGAATTAAAGACCATATGAGGCCATGTGCATGCTCCTTCAAAAGAAATGGACATAAACATATCACTCATTCACCCCTTACAGAAAAATGACACATATTGGCTAGAGACCCCATCACTCATCGCCAATTAGATCAACACAAGTGCACAACTATCCGTGATGAGAAATTGAAAGAAATACAAAGATCCCTAAGGGCATCGCTCATCGCCAATTCATAACTTGAAGCTCAAGAGAAATTAGAGATAGCCAAACCACCAGTGATACACTGAGAAAATCAAGCATCACACATCACTAATAAAACAATGAACATTCAGGACCTAGCTTGATGCACAAAACAAAAGAAATAACACACATTGCACATTGTTGATACACTTCTACATTCATAAAACTATTTGCGATGAGAAATAAAGGAAACGATAAACAAGACTTAAGTGGGAAAATTTAGCACGTGCCCAAAAGTTATTTTAAGAATGGGGACCACCTAGGAAAATGTTTAAAAGGCCTCATATTATATTTAAAAAATATTTTTCAAATGATGTAAAGGCCAAACAAGGTCGACTAGATGACCTTATAAAATAAAATATGTTTATGACCTAGGCACAAGGGGCCTGTAATTTCATGAGCCTTAATGATATAAGATGTTTTAACATGATCGACGATGGGAAATAGAAGGTCAATAATAGATCATAAAATTTACAAGGGCTAAGCCTTAGGGTTTCACTAAAGATATCATGACAAAAAAATCCCAAGGCAAGAGCAGTGGGCAAAACTCTAAGTCTAGACACTTTGAAACTAGCTGAATTTTCTAGAGTTTTTTTTTATGGAACCAAATAATTTAGGGGTTCCATCAATGACTATAGTTGGGGATGTCTATTCCTTAGGAGTAGAGTGAGATTCTAAAATCTCAAGTGAGTTATACCAAGCACAGAGGACCAAAACTGAAGACCTACCCAGATTGGGCAAGAAAAAAAGACCAAAGAAAACCACATATATACAATATTTACATAAGTTACAAGGCCACACCAAGAGATCCAGTCTCCATCTTCCTTAAAACCTCTTCTGATGTGGAAGCTTTCATCCTACATTCTACAATTCTATCGGGATTCAACTTTATTTGATGGCCCCAAGCCCCCAAACTTAGGACTAGTACCTGCCCCTATCAAAAACCTTGTTTTCTACTATCTATACAAATGCAATGTTGCAACTCACCAAACCATTTAAATGAAGGTTGCAAAATTATGTGAAATGACTAGCATGAATTTGGATCTTGACTCTTGATAGAATTCCTAAAAATTTATCTTGAATGCTTGTTTGAATCATAAAACCTCCATCACAAATGTGAGCTCACAAACACACATGATGCATGGATACTTTGACATGATGCTTGAATCTTCATCATAGCTCCAAATTCTTGATGATTTTCTCTTAGATGCTCTTGATCTCATTAAATTTCCTTAGGAATGTTTGGATAAAATTTATAGGAGAAGTTATAAGAAATAATCTTGTATTTATACTTGTTTATTCCTAATTCCCCGAAACTACAACACTACAAGTCAACATTAGGAATTTGAATCTAAGGACAATAAAATCCTATGAAGAAATTGATTTAAAATAGATCTTAATTTAAAATGGGACTCATATTCCAGATTGGGTGTATGAGTTCGAGTGGCTTAAACTTGGGACATAAATTTCAAGAAGTGTCTTGCTCAGTGTAACATTTAAAATTAGGTCCTAAGACCTAGGTGGGAGCCTTATGCCCAAATGGGGAATATGAGTCCTAGATCCCTAGATCTGGAACACAACCACAAACATTAATTTATGATTTTCCATTTGTTTAATGTGAGGACTATCCTTAGAAAAATGAATTTAATTAGGCTTGTGGGTGCAAAATAGAACCAATTAAGGCATACAAAAGCCATATTTTAATAGGGAGGGCACACACAAGTGTGAAAAGGTAAAGGGATACATTTTTTCTACACTACATTTCTTAATGGATTTTTTTTGGCTTATGATACTTCAACAAAAATTCAAATCAAACTCTTGCACTTACCCTCCCATAGGCTAATAGAGGAAAACAAAAGGCATAAAATTGATGCTAGAAAGTGCAATCCAAAATAAGTGACATTTGATAAGAAAAAAGTCCCATATGTAAAGCTTGGGCACTTGAAATAAATTTGACAAAAACAAAGGGTTCAATATATCATGAAGTAATTTTCATGTTTCAAAGGCTAAAGATGAAAACCTCAAAATAGATTAAACTTATAAGCCACAAATATTATGATAATACATCACCTAAGGGGGTGGTAATAGCATAAATAAAAATAAAGTGAGAACTTGAATCAATACCAAACCATTCATTCTTGACACTAATGATATAATTGTACCTTATTCACCCATTCACTGAGTTATGTTATCATTTTTGTTTCCCATGCCATTAGACAACTTATAATTTTTATTCCTATAAGGGAACTCCTTAAGATTATGAAATATAAAGAGAGGGAATTTTTATATTTAAATAGATCAAGTACATTTGATGACATTGTACACCAACCCATCAATACCAATGTTAATGATGACTTCTAATATGCTCTTCAAATTTACCTTGGTAGATCACTAGTGTGTAACCAATTGAATGGAAATGCATTTGATACGTCACTACTAATAAGGGGATATTTGTACATAACTATATGTTGAATATAGGGGCTTAAATAAATTCCATTCCCTTGAAGTCATGAATGAATTAGGTTTGAAAGTTTCAAAGTATGCAAGTGTTATATATTAGATTCAAGGAAATTTGATGTCATAGAAATTGTCAATGAAGTTGAAATTTTATTTTATTTTTGAATTTTATTGTTCTTAATTCTTTCCAAACATGGAACAAGTGTTCGTATACTCAAATTGATATAACATTAAATAAAAATTGTCCTCAATTATTTAGAGTACTTTATTGAATGCTTAATGATTATGTTCTTAATTTTGTAGGTCTATAACATTATATCAATACCAACTATTAATATATTTATTACTTCCAATTTGTAGCTTTTAGAGACTAATATTATTGAGCCATTGGAAAAATGTCATAGGCAAAGGGACTCGCAATACAACAAAGGAATCCCTAATCCTTAATTTTCCCATTTTTTATTGTTGGGGGATGGTTCATTCAAGCAAACCTAGGATCCCAAATTGGATTGACTATCAAAAAAAAGGTGAGTCAATTTTCAACAAGGGAGACCTATGAAGATTCCTTAGGATTTGAAGGGTTCACCACCAAGAAAAATCTTGGAAAAGATAACATTAAATTACAAAACCTAGTAATACAAGCCAAATAATGAGTGAAAATGACAAAATTAAGTAACAACAAGTTAGAATGTATGTACTTGGGAAGTATGGAAATGTGATAAGGATTCTAGAAATGAAAAGATGATGTCAAAATATGATGAGGAGGGCTAATATTACCTTACTATATTCTTATTCCCAGTTTTTTTTCAAGGAAAACAAAAAATCTTCGGATGTTGAAACTGGATCTGAAGGAATCTCTAAAAAATACCCTCAAGAGGACTAAGATGCCCTCACTATTGTCTTAGTCCCGATTTGAGTTTCTACAATGGAATGTGATCCTGAGGCTCAATGTTTGTAGCTCCTTCTTCTCAGATCTCAAGTCCTGAAACTTCCAGATCTAGATTGTAGGTGACTTTTCATGAAGATGACAACTTTGCAATGAAAATTTGCAACTTTACAACTTTTCACTTCAAATAATCTTCAAGTATTCAATATAAATCTTCAAACACAAATATACAACAAAAGAAAAACTTGTTGATTTTTTAGTAGATGGGGGTTTTCCTTGGTCAAACCCCTTGTTGCTAATTAAACATTAGAATAAAAATTAATAATGGAGGGAGATGATGAATGAAAAAAGTGATATGTTGTAACTCACCAAACCCTTGTTATGAAATCTATAAACTTGTGTGAAGTGGCTAGCTTGAATGTAGATCTTGAATTGAATGAATGTTTGATAGATCTTGACTTGAATTACTTGCTTGAATCAAAACCATACATCACAAATGTTAGCTCAAAAACACACATGATGCAAGAATATCTTTGACATGATGCTTGAATCTTGATGATGGCTCCAAATACTCGGTGAGCTAATCTTGAATGCTCTTTGTGAACTCAATTATTCTATTAAGAATAATCCCATTACAGTCTTAGGTGAAAATGAGTGAAAGAACCTTGTATTCATAATTATCCATGCTTAATATCCCAAAATTACACCACAAAAAGCCAACATATGAATTCATTAATTAAAGGAGGCTAAATCTCACCAAGATTTGAAATTAAATCCCAAAACTAACTTGAGCGGGAATAAGATTCCCTAGGTGGCATCTTATTCTTGTGGCTTCAAACTCAAGGCACATACTCCAAAAGGGGTTCCTTCTATATGTTGGGGATGCGGATTCGATTTTTCATCAAGATATGCATCTAAGAAAGTAGTGCCTTAGTGATTTCAATTCAAAATCAAAACAAAGACACAACCAACTGTACCATAAAGTGGAAACAAGCACAGTTGATCCCCCATTGATCCTACTGAGGAAAGTGAATGCTAAACAAAAATAGATTCAACACAAGCTTTGATTCAAGAACATGAATCAAACAACCATGAAAGACAAAACCATGAACACATAGATATACGTGGGGAAAACCTTTTCAGGTAAAAAACCCCACCTCCAAAACATTCAGCTCACATGTATTATTTAGCAACTAAAACGGTTGCAATACAAGATTAGAGCTATGCTCTTCAGGATATTACATCTTGTTCATCTAGAGATAGGAAACAGGCAACACAAAACCAAAATCTCACACATTTACAATGTCACCCAAGTGACATACTATGTAGATTCCCTTCAGCTCCTCACAAATGACTGTCATAGCTAGCCTCTTGGCCTCACAGGTTCACATCATACCAGATCCAAGAGTCAAAGTGTTCATTGTAGAACATAGTTCGAACACTCTCAGGCTCTCTCTGATATCGCTCATCTCCTTTGTCTCAAATTGCACACCAAATTATATATAATCTTGCACCATGTGCATACCTATTCAGCCCAAGCCTACCAGCAATGGTCATCCATGATAATAACTATGCTACCTGTAAAAGTATGACCATTCCCTGATAACGTGCATCACTTCTTCAACTGCATCGAGCCACACAATCATTAACCCTGGTCACAGACATGTCCATCAACCTTCCATCAATGATATAGTTCTAGCACAGTCAGGAAACAACCATATGACCAATTAGATCAAGAAGATCTTCCATGTGTAGCCATTCCATTCACCATTTGCATCTGATAGTCAGTCCAGCTTAGTCAAGCTCGGTCCAGCTCGGTCAACCGAGCTCCGATCTCACCCAAGCCCTTACTGTGTTATTGTAGCCTCAGTCAAGCAGCCTCGCGGTATGGCGGTATGCCATCCGAGATCCCTCAAGCTCTGGCCCATGACATCACCGAGCTCTGACATTTCTTTTTCTTCAGCCAACTAGCTGTTGCCAACCTGCTACGTGTTGCCCTGCCATTTGTCTGTCATTCTGACACCAAGTCCAACTCGGTCAAACTACTCACCGAGCTCATCGAGCTTCCCATAGTCTTTACCGCACTACAGCGGTCAACTTGAGCTCACCCTACGATATGGCGGTAACCATACTAAGCTCGCCAACCAAGCCCTGCCACCCCTTCTACCATGGCTGGTCCCAATACACTCCGCGGTATGGTGGTAACTAGTCAGAGGGACCGTTGACAGTCTTACCGTCAGCCTGACCATTGATGGTTTACCACAGCCACCACAGTCAGCCCTTTGGCTGGCCGTGGTATGGCGGTAACTGCTAGGCCAGCCACAGGCAGTCTCACCATGCTATCGCAGTGAGTCGACCCACCGCATGTGGTACCACGGTAACCACCAAGGCTACTATTGGTGGTCTTACCATGGCCAACGCGGTCAGTCACATGACTGGCCGCGGTATGGCGGTAACCGCCAGCCAACCATAGGCGGCCTTACCGCATTACCACTGTGAGAGAACTTAGCGCGCGTGGTAAGGTGGTAACCACCAGAACAGTCAAGCATATCTGCCATGGTAAAGGCCAAAACATGAAGGAGAACACCGAGTCTTCAAGTGAAAGGGCCAGAAACATTGAGGAAAAATTCCCAATATTATAATTTCAAAAAATGGGTCCTTAGCCTTTTTTGTGCTTGTTTAGCTCCTTCTTGCAAATTTTGGTTTACCGTGGCCTTGATTTAGTGTTGCAATGTACACATTCACATTAGGTCTTGGGATGTTGTGAACTAATGAATCAAATGATGCCTTTTAAATGTGTTGTAAAGTGTTGTAACACACTTTCACACTTTTCTAGGATTTCTAAGCATAATTAACATTATTTCAATCATAATTTACCTTAGCCTTACCTTAGTTGGTGTGTTAAATAACATTCCTCTAGAATTATCATTAATAATTGGGCTCACTTATGCTTTAATTAGCCAATTTTGCATCCACAAGCCTTATTTGTGTGTATTTTTTAGAATAATCACAACAAATGACATTTAAAACATCAAATCCCTGAAAACCCACCTCAAATACCTAAGGTGGGACTCATTCACCATTCTTGGCGAATGAGTCTTCTTTAACTCAAAAATCAAATTTAATTTAAATCTTTGGCAGGATTTTACTATCCATAGTTTAATGTTGGCTTGTAGAGTTGTAATTTTGAAAATTCTTGCACAATTAGGTATAAATACAAGGTTATTTCTCTCATTTTACCCCCAAGCATTCAAGTACTCACCCTAATACAAAATTGAGTTCACAAGATCATTTGAGAAAGCAAATTCAAAACTTTCAAGGGAAGATTATCAAGCTTTCAAGAGCATTCTTCAAGCATCAATCATCATGTCAAAGATCACATTATTAATATTTGTTATTGTGCTTACAATTGTGGTGTATATTTTGTGATCCAAGCAAGCTTTAAATTCAAGATCTATCAACATCAAGCAAGAATCAAGAACCACATCCATTGCAGCCATTTCAAGCATAATTGCAGCACTTTATTGCAGGGGTTTGGTGAGCAAGTTTGGAAAAGTTTCCATCAAGTTGTTAAAGCAAGTAAATGTTGTCAAGACTATGAGCAATCCTTGGAGGAACTTGGAGAAGACCTATAGGTTCAATCTTATAGTTTTAGACACGGATCCGAGTCAAGAATAGAGGAGTAGACTAAGAGCTACATAATCCAACTTTGAATTTCTAGAAATTAAAAAGTGGACTGATTCACCACTTTTGGTGAATGAGTCCCACTATACCTATTTGTTAGATATTTAAGTAGATCTGAGTACCTATTTATCTGAAACCTGTTCCGACATAGTTTTCCTGGAACCTGAATGATTCACACAACTTGGTGAATAAGTATTTGTTGGCTTCAATAGTGAATTTTCCAAGATTTTAAGCCTCCATTTTTCCTTCTCTAGTTTCCCATGTGCACATCTCTAGCTTTACAATTTTATGTTTCTATTTTTTTACATTTCTAGGTCATTCTTTGAAGCATTGCATCAAACTAGGTTTTTGCATTTCATCATTCATTGCATTACTTTTCCAAGTCTAAAATTGGTGGTAAACCCCTCATTTACATCATTCCATCCCCTAGAACACTCCCTTTTTCAGATTTCAATCTCCTTTTCATTGTAATGTCGAGGGTTGTTCTTGAGTGAAAGGTAGAAAATAGCCTCTCTCCTTTTAGGTCAAAAACCCTAGAAGTTAAAAGAGAGTGTTGGCAACACAAGGGTAGACAATTGAGAGGGGGGGGTGTATCGGTTGTCACATAATTTCAAACTTTATTAAACTTATTTAACCTTATTCTCAGATCTGATTAATAACCATGAAATATTAAATCAACAACAAATCGAACACACACATAACACCAAGATTTTTGTGTGGAAACCCTATTAGGGGAAAAACCATGGTGGAGGTTAATCCATAAGTTTATACCTTGTTAAAATTATAGGAAGAATAAATGAGGAATGCTCATGCATTCAAGCAAACTACCTAGAGCTCACTGCTCAAATACAAAGGAAGATTCACTATCTTATAGAAACATTCAGATTAAATCCATCTGAATATTTTGAATTGAGAAAGTAGCATCTATTAATGCTTGATTACAGTTCTCGTTAAGCACATGAACACTTCTTCACTCTTATTCACTCTTCTTCCCATTTTCTCTACCTTTGAATGATCTCATCTTTATTCACACATAGCACTCACACACTTCACACTTCCACACTTTCAAATGAAGAAAAAATCACTTATATATCTACAACAAGGAATTGCATTGCTTCATGTTGACTTCAAAAAAATAATAAAATGAATACACTATCAGCCCAAAACAATAAAGATTATTAATGTGAATCAAAAAAGGTCAGACAAAACATAGAAGAGACCCAAAATAATGTCCTTGAACACAAAACACTTTCAAATATTATTCCTCTAATATCCACAACACGCTTCAATCACCTTGTCGGCCATGAACATGAAAAACATGAACATGCAAGAGAATTTTGGATTGCAAGCATGAAGATCAATGTAGACATGCAACACAGATAAAAAACAATCTAGAAACATTCACTAACACCACTGGAACATACACAACAACTCATATTACCATAGTCACGTCATCTTCTTCCAAAAACACCAACTACAATAACAAAATAACTGTCAGAACACAAAAAATCATAACTTGCTGAAATCTCCATGTGCACCTCTAAAAATTTTGGAGGATAAACTAGATAGTCTTGAAAACAAACCCTTTAATCCTCAGCTTCTCATCATCAACATACTAAAATTTCCATCATACTGATCTTCACTACTTCATAGACAACCTGTAACATATTTTATTACAATTTTCTCAATATCCTCGACATATAGTCTTAAAGACATTAATGCTAATAGTGTTGACATCAATGACAACCACATATTAGAAACACAACCACAATATCCAACAATCTCCCCCTTTGCCATTAATGGCAACACATGATGTGAAAAACACCATCAAAACAACTAATTTCAACACTTACTCCCCCTTAGGTTTTGACTCTTCTCTTAGTTTTTTTCTTTCCACATTGCTCTTCTCCCCTTTAATTCTTCAATATTTTTTCACATGACTCTTCTCCCCCTCTGACATTAATGACAAAGATCTCCTTTCTTCAAACAAGCTATGAACCACATATATGAATCAACTGACTACTCGCCCTGAGTAGCAGCCACCACAACATCAATATGAATCAAGATATGACTATTAAATGCACAAACTGATGCAATTTATTGCATCTTAATTCTGATTAGGAGGGGTAATCACCCCTAACTTCCCTCTAAGATAATCAAAAGTATCCTGAGGCAAAGGCTTAGTAGAGATGTATGAAATCTATTCCTTAGTAGGAACATACTCTAGTTTGACTTCCTTTTCACTCACCTTGTCTCTCAAAAAGTGATATTTGATAGATATATCCTTGGTCTTTGAATGCAGCAGCAAATTCTTATAAATGTTAATTTCACTTGAATTATCACAAAATATAGAAATAGTTTCATCATACACAAATTTGATATCTTTTAACATCTACTTCATCCATAATACTTGAGTACAATTGTTAGCAACAACAATGTATTATGCCTCTACAGGAGACAAAGAAACAACATTCTGCTTTTTACTTAACCATGAAATCAACTTCTTTCCAAAGAAAAATGCGCCACCACTAGTAGTTTTTTTTTCATTCACATCTTCTACCCAATCAACATCAGTAAAGGCACTCAAAGTAAGATAATCATCTTTAGGATACCATAGGCCGGAATCAACTATTCCCTTCAAGTATCTGAAAATTTTCTTCATAGAAGTCACATGATATTCCTTAGGATCAGCTTGAAATATTGAAACAATGCATACATGATTCATGATATCAAGTCTAGTTTGAGTCAAATAAAGAAATCCACTAATAACTGATCTATATCTAGTCTGATTTTCCTTTGAAGAATCATCATCTATTGCCAACTTACATCCGGTCACCATGGGTGTACCGACTAGCTTTGAATCTTCCATACCAAACTTATTTAGCAATTATTTCACATACTTGGACTAAGATATAAAGATCCCTTTATCTAACTGAGTAATTTTTAATCCCAAAACAAAATTCATCTCTCCAATCATAGAAATTTCAAACTCATTCTCTATCTCATTAGAAAATTAATGCACAAACCATCATCTCCTCCAAAAAATGATATCATCAATAAAGAATTCCATAAGTAGATCATTATCATCATCAATCTTGAAATACAAATTACTATCAGTAGTACCTTTGTTAAATCCAAGCTTCAACAAATACTTGTCCAATCTGGCAACCAAGATCTAGGGGCTTTCTTGAGTCCATGATGTAGACCCAGAAGGCTCAATTATGCTGATTAGGCCTATTTTCCAAAGAAACATGCCTTTAAACCTATCACAGGACCATGAAACCTTGGGGCAGCAATTCATATGCCTTCAAACCTCCAAAATCACAAAAATATTCCATTGGTATGGACAAACACATGTCAAGCTTGAAAAACCTTGTTTTAGGCACAATTCATGAGGGTTTATTGAAAATGACACTTACAAGGCCTCCCAGACCATGCCACCCACTTAGAAACTCATATTTAATCCCCAATATGCTCAAAAGTTCATAAAATAGCCATACCTAACTTCCCATTGTCCAATTCAAGACTATACCCATCAAACCATGCACCTTTCCAATGGAATCCACCCCAAAGGCTCTCACGAAGTTATGAAAATCACTTAACCTGCACAAAAAAAAGTATTAACATGTTTATTATGCCTATCTAAGCCTATCCACCGAGTTACAGGTCTTCACTGTGGGTGGAAGGCTTAGAATGGCATATTGACTCCTCTCACAACCCCCAAAACAGTGTAAATAGGCAGTTTCAAAAAAATAATGATTTCTCCCTCAATATGAACGTTCAAATCCTCAAATAAAATGTATTTGAAATTTAACTCATATTTATACACATTCCAAATTATTTTTAGAGCCAAAAGATATTGTACGGATCCGTACCAAGCCTGCAAAGTTCAGGAAAACAGGAAAAACATGGGGTTTGAGACCACCCGGCAGTAAAACAAGGATATCTCACTCAATTTTTAATGAAATCACACCATTCCAATTCCAAAAGAAAGGTTATTTAATTATATATCCAACCATAATATGCTTGTATTTCAAAACAATATGTACAGGTCGTACAATGCATAGGATCAGCAATTTCTTAATGGAAAACACAAAAAAATAGCAAACTTATTATTAGAAACTCATTCCAAACTTCTTTAACAGCCTCCCTTCAAGATCTTACAATAATATATCATGTAATCACATCCAAACCACCCCTTGAACCGACCAACTACCATAACCACCTTTTGTTAGAGTCTAAGATGACAATTTTTGCCAATTTTGCTCTTAATCACTATCCCATTACAACTTGATCAACTTGATTTTGCAAATACCACCTAACTGACCTATTAAGCCCTCCAATACATTTAAAATGGTCATTGAGACCTTATTTAACATGGAATAAGACCCTACTACCCATATCCCTTAAAACTCATGATTTCACATGGCTTTTTTGTATTATGAATCAAACTGACAAATTCAACTAAATGATTCAAAACCTTTTCAAATTAGATTATGATTGGTCCTTTAGACCTTATTAAGCATAAATGAACACAAGACACACCTAGGTATCAACTTAGACTTCACAAGGTGTAGGTGCTCTTGCACCAGTCCATAAAATACTTTCTTCAACCGACAAACCATATCTCCCTAATCAGTCAATTGAAATCCATTAGGTTTCTCAACATACACCTCTTCTTCCAATTCCCCACTTAGAAACGTTGACTCGACATACATCTGATAAAATTTGTAGTTTTTGTAAGTAACATATGCAAGAAATAGTCTCATGGCTTCTATTCTGGAAATAGGGGCAAAAGTCTCTTCAAAGTCAATTCCCTACATCTGAGAATATCCTTTACACATCAGTCTTTCTTTGTCTCTGATAACATCACCTCATTCATTCAGTTTGTTTCTAAAGACCCATTTAGTTCCACTTAAATTTTTTTCCTTAGGTCTAGGAACAAGAGTCAATGTATTATTCTTCTTAATTTGTTGTAGTTATTCTTTCATTTCTTCAATGCAATGTTCATCTTTGCATGCTTCATTGACATTACTTGGCTTGGCCTTTGAAATCAAACAGTATTCTTCTACAATTCTTCTAGTCTCGACACCTTTATTATTATCACCTATAATCTGATTTTTTGAATGATTTATCACATACCTTGGAGTCCTAGAATGTTCTTGAATTTTAGGCTCTTGTGATCTTTCATTTGTACTTTCACTAGTCTCTCCTTCTTCTTGATATTCTTGATTCACCAGAATGATCTGAACTTGATTTGAAGTCTGGCCTTTGTTTTTACTATCATTCTGATCATCAGAATCAAATCCACATGTTCTAGATGGTCTAGCAATGTCTTCATCAACCTTAATATTTGCACTTTCAACCATTTTCTTTAGTCTCTTATTGTAGCACTGGTAGGCCTTACTCTTAGTAGAATAACCAATAAAGATTCCTTCATCACTTATAGCATCAAACTTTCCTATATCTTTGTCTCTTCTAATATAGCATTTACTCCCAAATATTTTTAAATATCTAACATTAGGTTTATGACCAAACCATAGCTCTAAAGGAGTCTTACTAGTATCACCTTTGATTTGTACCCAATTGAGGATATAAGCAATAGTAATCATAGCTTCTCTCCAATAGATATGACCTTCTAGCATCATAGTTCTAGCAACATCTAGAACTGTCATGTTCTTCCTTTCCACAACTCCATTTTGTTGAGGGGTCTGTGATGCAGATAATTGTATCTTTATCCCATGTTCTTCACAAAAAGAATTAAGCTCACCAGAAGTGAATTCACCACCTCTATCTAATCTGAGACACTTAATCTTCAAACCTGTCTTTGTCTTAACCATAACCTTAAAGATCTTGAAATTCTCTACAACTTCATATTTCTCCCTTAAGAAAGTAACCCACATCATCCTAGAGTAATTATCAATAAGAACCATGAAATACCTATATAACCTTGTAAAATTCTGATTCAAGTAGGACCGGACAATTCAGTATGCACAAGCTCCAACAATTCAATTGAACAATGTTGTTTACTCTGAAATGAAATTCTAGTTTTCTTTCCTAATTGGCATTCCTTGCATATTGAATTAGTAGGCTTTACAAACTTAGGAAGATCTCTCACTCCCTGAGTAGAACTTATCTTGATAATATTTTCAAATTTTACATGACACATTCTCCTATGCCATAACCAACTTTCATCAACTTGAGAAATCAGACAACTTTTACTAGAAGTATTCAGATGAAAGATGTTACTTTTTGTTTTTGTACCTGAAGAAATCACATTTCCAGAAATTCCCAATATTCTACACTTTCCATCCTTGAATTAAATATTATATCCCTTGTCAACCATCTGTCCAACACTCAAAATATTATGCTTCAAACCTTCAACATAAAGAACATCATCAATATTATGCTTACCATCAAAATAAATACATCATTTGTCATGGATTATACCACCATTGTAATCACCAAATCTTACAACACCACCATCATACTTTTCCAAGCTTACAAATTTTATTTTATCACTTGTCATATGATGAGAGAATCCACTATCAATTACCCATTCATCCTTCTCTTCAACTCGAGCAACTACAGATTTCTCCACATTTGTACAACTAGTAGATTCAATAGACCAAGATTATTTTCCTTGACAACAATAAACACAAACTCATCTTCACTTACATTTCATTTATCATATTCATCATTTGTCACAACTTCATTAGCAACATAATAACACTTCTTTTGAAACTTAGGCTTGTAATATCTTGAATTAGGAACTCGTTCTGGACACCTTGATGCAAAATGACCTATCTTATTGCAAGAAAAAAATTTAATAGGCAACTTTCCTTTATATTTACCTTATCCTCTAGCTTCCCTTTTGACAATAAGTGCTTCAAGCTCATTCAGTTCTCTTTCTTCTTCTTCAATCTGTCTCATTTCTTCCTCATTCTTGAACACATTTCTAGAAGAACTTTCACTCAGATCATATCTCTACTTGTCTCTCCCAAAAGTAGTAGCTTTGAATGCATATTCTATCTTAGGAAGGGCATCACCGAATTCACTCAACTCAAAATCAGTAAGTTTATCAATCAACATATCTCTGGCTACATTTGTCATAGTCTGAAGCTCATCAATAGTTGTAGCTTTGACTTTGTATGTAGCAGGTAAGGATCTAAGCACTTTAGAAACAATCTCTGATTCTTTGAATTGTCCACCAGCACATCTGATATAACACACAAGTTCATTCACCCTTTGCATGAAAGTAGTAATATTCTCATCATCACCCATTTTCAACATTTCATATTTCCCTTTTAGACTCTATAGTTTAGTAATCTTCACATTAGCATCACCTTCATACAAAGTTTCCAACTTTTTCTAGTTCTAATAAGCATTCTTCAGACCCATAATATTTGTCATCTCAGAATCAATCAAAGCACTCAAGGGTATGTGCAGGATCATGATGAGCCAAAAAGCGGCAATATGTAAGTGATATGATGGTCCATGTGGCTGATGACTTTTTTTTTACCCAAAATTGATGAAACAAAAAGGGTTTTTAAAGGATATTCTCAGCTTTCCACCAATATAAATTATTCTTTACTTTGAATTTAATAAATAATTATTATTTATTTTCTATTTGAATTACAACTAAAGTCCTAATTGATAGGTTGATTGAAAAACATCTATAGCTTTCAAACAATATCACATTTTTTGAATCCAAAACATGCATCACATTCTATGCTTCGCATAATATAGGATTAAAAAAAAGAAAATTTAATTTCATGAAGTTTTGACCAAGTTAAGGTGGTCAGACATACGAGTTTTTATATTTTTTAAAAGTTGTAATACAAAATTCATAATTAATTATTTACTTGGAAACAAAAATTACAAAATTTTTTGAATCACATCGGGACATGAGTTCTCTACTTATATCTAAAATCTTATAAAAAATATTATCATTTTATTGTGGTTAGGGTGGTTAAACAGACACCTACTTCTTATTTTTTCCTTGAAATTTATGTACTACTCCATTGAAATTTCAAATTTTCACCAAATAGATTTAAAAAAAATAAAAATAAACCTAGTAGTTTAGAAACTAAATTCAGTTTTCTATAGATTCTATTCTTACATATTTTTAAAATAATATACATAACTTATTCAAATTTTCATGTCAAGCTGCCTAACTCTGATTTTCTGAATTTTCATCACCACTTAAGGGCATGTTTTTTCCATGATGATCCTGCACATACCCTCAACAATAATTCCTTAGACCTGATATTATATTCAACATACCTAATTTCAACAGTAGTAGTAGGACCATTCTGGGGAATAACATACCTATTACTTGTAATGTTCAAATAGGATTCACCAATGCATCTCAAATGACACTCCATTCGAGTCATCCATAGAGAATAATTTTTTCCATCAAATATAGGACTATCCTTCTTATATGTCGCCATCCTAGATCACCTCAAGCTATTAAAATTCTTCCAAGAAACTTGTTCTGATACAAATCATTGGAAACACAAGGGAAAACAACTAAAAGGTGGGGGTGAATCAGTTGTAATAGTATTTCAAAATTTATTACAATTATTTACCCTTATTCTCATATCTGATTAATAACCATGAAAGAATAAATCAAAAAAACATCATAAACAAACATAACACCAAGATTTTTGCATGGAAACCCTATTAGGGGAAAAACCATGGTGGAGGTTAATCCACAAGTTTATACCCTATTAAAAGTATAGGAAGAATAAATGAGGAATGCACATGCATTTAGGCACACTACCTAGAGCTCACTGCTCAAAACCAGAGGAAGACTCGCTATCTTATATAAACATTCAGATTAAATCCATTTGAAGATTTTGAACTGAGAAAGTAGCATCTGCTAATGCCTGATTATAGTTCCGGCTAAGCACATGAACACTTATTCACTCTTCTTCACTCTTCTTTACACTCTACTCTTCCTTTGAATGATATGATCTTTATTTACACATAAAACTCACACACTTTTCATCTACACACTTGAAAATGAAGAAACAATCACTTATATATATCTGCAACAAGGAATTACATCGCTTCAAGTTGGCTTCAACAAAATAATAAAGTGAATACACTATCGGCCCAAAACAATAAACATTATTAATGTGAATCAACCAAGGTCAACAACAACATAGTAGAGACCCAAAACAATGTCCTTGAACACAAAAACTTTCAACGATTATTCCTCAAAGATCCACAACACACTTCAATCACCCTGTCAGCCATGAACATGCAAGAGATAATTTCAGATCGCGAGCACAATGATCAATGTGAATGTGCAACATAGATAAAACATGATCTAGAAACATTCATGAACACCATAGGAGCATAAGTAGCAACTTAGATTACCATAATAATACTATCTTCTTCCAAAAACACCAGCTACAATAATATAATAACTATCGGAAAACATAAAATCACAACTTGTTGAAATCTCCATGCGCACCTCTGAAAATTTCAGAGGATAAACTAGATAGGCTTGAAAAAAAACCCTCTAATCCACAACTTCTCATCATCAACATATTGAACTTTCCATCATACTGATCTTCGCTGCTTCAGAGATAACCTGTAACATATTTTATTACAATTTTCTCAATATCCTTGACATATATAGTCTTAAAGACATTATGCTAATAGTGTTGACATCAATGACAACCACATATCAGAAACACAACCACAATATCCAACAAAGATCACCCTATTTTCCCCATTTCATTTTGGTGAACCTGCATTTAGAGCATCATAATTCTGATTTGGAGTGCATTTACATCCTAGATTTAGCTTGCATTAATATTGCATTAGGTTTTGCATTGGTTAATTTGCATTCTAGGGTTTCAATTTCTGCATTAGTTAAAAGCTCATTTAAATTGAATTATTGCACTTAATTTCATTGAAAATCAATAAAATTTGCATTTTCATCTTATATTTGCATCAGAAAACATGAAAATCATAAAATTCAATACAAATATTCTGAAAATCTTTAAAAAAATCCATACTTGGACTCAATCACCATCTTGGGTGAATAAGTCCCTTTGGATATTATTCATTTCATTTTTTGGAATTTACAGCTCATTGTCTGAGTCTCTGTTTGTTGTTGTTACCTTTCTATTTCAACTTGCAGACTTTCTATTTCATTCAATTCATTGCATCTAGCTTAATTATATTTATCTTGTGCATTCCTTAAAGTAAAAATTGCATTTATAACATTGTTGCATAGTTTTGAATCTGAAATTTGCATCATGGACATGTGTTTTTGAAAATTTTGGATATCCTTAAAATTCTTAGTAGATGTGTCAAGTTGTGGCTTCCAAAATTAACCTAATGACATTGAACTATGAAGCCTTAGGTATTATTTAGGATAAATTATGTTGGGAGTGGGACCTTGATATCCTAAACCCTTTATGTTTTCATTATTTGGTATTTCCTCTAGGAGTTGATGAATTTCATTTTCACTTATTGTATCATGAGTTGTTGAAATGAATAATTTTGTGTGTGCTAGATCACTAGGGTTTAGGACCTAGGGCAACAAAATCCAACATTTCATTCAAGAACAAGCCCTTGAGACTCCAATGAATAGATGATTCAAATCTAGAAAATGGTGTTTTTTAGGGGATAAAATTATGTAAATAATGGGTTCACCACCAAGTGTAAACTTGGAAAGACAATGTTTGAAAAAATAGTGTGATATGCAAACATATGCTAAATGACCTAGAAATGCAAGCAAACAACAACAAAAAATTGTGGAACTAGAGATGTGCACCTAGGAAACTAGAGAAGGAAGAATGAAGGTCTGAAACCATGGAAAAATCACTCTTGAAGCCAACTGGAACTTATTCACCAAGCTAGGCGAATTAGTCCAGTGTTGGGAAATTTGTGCTGAAACAGGTTTCAGACAAAAGGGTACTCAAATCTACAAAAACCTCTAACAAATAGTAGCAGTGGGACTCATTCACCAATAGTGGTGAATTAGTTCACTTCTCAATTTTTTGTAAATTAAAAGTTGTGTTCTGCAACCCTCAGTTTACTCTGCTGCTCCCAATTTAGATTCGGGTCTGAAAATGCTAAATTCAACCTATAGGTCTTCTCCAAGCTCCTCCAAGGTTTTTTCACAATACTGAAAACTTTGACTTGATTTGACAACTTGATCACAACTTTTCCAATCTTTCTCTTTGATAAATTTGCAACCTAGAACTACAAATCACATGCAAAGAGAGGGAAAAATGATTGTGGAGTTAGAGAATGGGGTTTTTCTTGGTCAAACCCCTTCTTGGTAATTAAACCTTTAAATATAAAACAAATGGAAAGTAAATTTATGAATAAACAAATGGTGATGTTGCAAATCATCAAGCCCATGCAATGAAGTGTTGTAATTATGCTTGAGATGGCTGCAATGGGTGTGGTTCTTGATTCTTTCTTACAGGAGATAGCTCTTGAATGCAAAGCTTAATTGGATCATGAAATCTACACCACAACTGTAAGCACGATGAAAAAAATAATGGATGTGACCTTTGATATGATGATTGATCTTGACGAATACTCTTGAAATATTGATAATATTCCCTTGAAGACCTTGAATTCTCTTGGTCAAATGCTCTTGTGAATTTAATTTTCTATTAGGATGAGTAATTTAATGATTTTGAGACTAGAATAAAAATGAGAGAAAGAACCTAGTATTTATACTCAATTATGCAAGAATTCTTGAAATTACAACACTACAAGCGAACATTGGATCTTGGAGAATAAAATACCACCAAATATTTAAATTAAATTTTATTTTTGAGTAAAGGGGGACTCATTCGCCACCTTGGGAAAATGGGTCCCACCTAAGGGGACTCATTCATTTAGAATGGCGAATGAGTCCCACCTTAGGAATTTAAGGTTGTTTTTTTGGGAAATTGTTGTTTTAAATGCCATTTATCAAGATTATCCTCAAAATAAACACAAATAAGGCTTGTGGATGCAAAAAGGAGCCAATTAAAGAACAAGAGAGCCCAATTATTAATGAAAATCCTAGGGGAATGTGAAAGTGTGTTACAACACTTTACAACACACCAAATAAGGAAAGGATAAGAGAAATTATGATGAAAATAAAATTAATTATGATTAGAAATCCTAGAAAAGTGTGAAAGTGTGTCACAATACTTTACAACACCTTTACAATGAATCATTAAATTAAACTATTTCGCAAGGGCCCAAGACCTAACGTGAATGTGTTATCCACATTACAATACTAAATCAAGGGAAAACTAAGAAAAAATTTGTAAGAAGGAGCTAAAGAAGCATGAAAAAGGCTAAGGACCCTTTTTACAATGTTACATTTAGCCCCCACTTTAGCAAGAGGATGAACCTACTTCAAATTCACACTAAAGTAGACAAACACACATCAAGGGAGGGTTCCAATGTACTCATTCTAGTAAAACGAGATGACAATGATCAAGAGGGATGATCAAGCCCCTAGGATTAAGATCTCATGACAAACCAACATAAACACAAGGGAACACACATGAGAATAATATAAAGAACAATGAAAAGGACAATCATATAATTCCAAAGAAAAAAGAGATGAAGGAGAATTCCAGAACAAGCTTTGACCATTTTTCCAATGTAATGTTGATAAAATTTAGGCTATTTGTCCAAGAAAAATGCATAATCACTCTAAGGCAATGGAACTCATTGTTGTCTGTCAGGTGAGAAGTCAAAAAGGGTGAGAAACATACACTCATGTTAGGTATGTACTCACACACACATGAGTGGCTATGAGGAAATTCATGCCGCTAGTTGGGCTTCTTGCTCAAACCATCCCAGAGGTATACCTCCTGATAACTTTAATAAGGCGCCATGCAAAAAGAAGTGATTTGGTTTTTGAGCTTCATGAGACAAGAAAAAATATGTATGCTTGGAACTCATGAAAAATAGGATGGGTCCATAGGCATGCAAGTTGTTTTATGCAAGGTGGTCATAAATGCAACATAGGAAATTTTAAAAGGAGTCTTTAACTTAGGGAACATTGTGTCTAATGTCTCCAAGAGAGGACCAATCAAAGAATATAAAATGCACAACTTAGGGGATTCAATGTGTCATATGAAGACACTAAGAGGAATGCAATATGCTAAGAGAGAATGCTCCCATGAAGGAAATCACACCCAATGTCATCAACAAAGCAAAAAATGCATCGTATGAAGCAAGAAGGCTGCACTAAAAACCATGAAAAGAGAAAAATACAAAAAGAAATATTGCCAATGTATGACCCCACTTTAAATAAATTGCTAAACACCATGTTGTGAGAAATTACTTTAAAGTAGGAAATGAAAAATGCTAACAAGAAGAAAGGCATGAGAACCAACTTGGAAAGCCCTATGCCAAGTCATATTTTTTTGAGTAAGGCCGCATCATGCAAGAGAAAAAGAAAAGAGAGGGGTTGCCCCCAAAATGAAAACACCAAACACATAAGGGATCTATGGATATGGGGTCAGTATGTGCTTTACTCCAATGATTTTTAAGGAGAGGTTGGAACTATCATCATCCCCCAAATACACATAGAATCGAAAGAATGACACAAAGAGAGCGAAAACAAAGGAAAAAGATTTTGGGTCAACATGGAAGAGACATAGGATGTCTCGATGCCTTGCATCATCTCTAGAAGGAAAAAACAAGAAAAAATAAACATAAAGATGAAATGGAAGAAGGAAAAATAAAAAGAAAGAATTTTGGGTCAACATGAAGGACACATGAATATCTCAATGCCTTGTATAATCCCTAGAAGAATAACATGAGGAAAGAAAGAGAACGATGAAAAAGAGAAAGAGATTTACGACATAGAGAAGAATGAAGATACAAATAGAGGAATATCATAGAGAGAGAAAAAAATGAATAATTTTGAGTGTGCTAGATCACTAGGGTTTAGGACCTAGGGAAACAAAATCCAACAATTCATTCAAGAACAAGCCCTTTAGACTCCAATGCAAATTTGATTGAAAATCTAGCAAAGGATGTGTTCAAACGGATAAAATGATGTAAAGAAGGGGTTCAACACCAAGTGTAAATATGGAAATACAATGTTTGAAAACATAGTGTGTTATGGAAACATATTCTAAAAGACTTAGAAATGCAAGCAAATAGTAACAAAAACCTATGAAATTGGAGATGTACACCTAGGAAACTAGAGAAGGAAGAATGAAGGTTTGAAACCCTAAAAAAATCACTGTTAAAGCCAATTGGGACTCATTCGCCAAGCTGGGCGAATTAGTCTAGTGTCTAGAAATCCATGTCGGAACATGATTTAGAAAAAAGGGTACTAAGATCTACAAAAATCTTTGATAGACAACATTTGTGGGACTCATTTTCCAATAGTGACAAATTAGACCACTTCCATATTTTTGGAAATTAAAAGTTGTGTTCTATAGCCCTCGGTCTACTTTACTGCTCCAAATTCAAATTCAGGTCCGAAACTAAAAAAATAAACCTGTAGGTCTTCTCCAAGCTCCTCCAAGGTTTGCTCACAATCTTGACAACTTTGAATTTCTTTGATGTAACTTGATGACAACTTTTCCAATCTTGCTCTTCGATAAATCTGAAACCTAGACCTTTTATTCACATGTAAAGAGAGGGAAAAGTGGTTGTGGGGTTAGAGAATGGGGGTTTTCCTTGGTAAAACCCTTTGTTGGTAATTAAACCTTGTAATATAAAGAAAATGAAAAGGAGATTGATGAATGAAGTGTTGTAATTATCCTTTAGATATCTGCAATGGATGTGGTTCTTGATTCTTGCTTGTAGGAGATATATATTGAATGCAAAGCTTTCTTGGATCATGATCTCTACACAATTATTGTAAGCACGATGACAAAAATAATGGATGTGATCTTTGACATGTTGATTGATCTTCAAGAATAATCCTGAAAGCTTGATAATCTTCCCTTGAAGACCTTGAATGCTCTTGCTCAATTTTTTATTAGGATGACTACTTAAATGCTTGGGGGGATAGAATGAAAATGAGAGAAAGAACCCTATATTTATACCCAATTATGCAAGAATTATCAAAATTACAACACTGCAAGCCGACATTGGATCTTGGAGAATAAAATTTCATAAAAGATTTAAATTAAATTTGATTTTTGAGTTAAGGGGGACTCATTCGCCACCTTAGGTGAATGGGTCCCACCTAAAGGGACTTATTCACCTTGAATGGTGAATGAGTTCCACCTTATGAATTTGATGTGGTTTTTCAAGGATTTGATGATTTAAATGCCATTTTTTGGGATTGTCCTAAAAAATACAAACAAATAAGGCTCGTGGATACAAAAAGGGGCCAATTAAACCATAAGAGAGCCCAATTATTAATGAAAAGCCTAGGGGAATATGAAAGTGTGTTACAAATATTTACAACACACCAAATTAGGCAAGGATAAGAGAAAATTTGATGAAAATAAAGTTAATTATGCTTAGAAATCCTAGAAAAGTGTGAAAGTGTGTCACAACACTTTAAAACACCTTTACAAGACATCATTAAAGTACACTAGTTAAAAAGGGCCCAAGACCTAATGTGAATGTTTTATCCACATTACAACATTTAATACAGTCCAAACTAAGACAAAATTGACAAGAAGGAGATAGACAAGTGTGAAAAAGGCTAAGGATCATTTTTTCGACATTACATTTAGCCCCCACTTTAGTGAGAGGATGAACCTGCTTCAAACTCACACTAAAGTAGAAAAAAACACATCAAGGGAGGGTTCCAATGTAATCATGCTAGCGAGATGAGATGACAATGATCAAGAGGTATGATCAAGGCCCTAGGATCAAGATCCAATGGCAAACCAACATAAACACAAGAAAATTGTGAAACTAGAGATGCACACCTAGGAAACTAGAGAAGGCAGAATGAAGGTCAAAAACATTAGAACATTCATTGTTGAATCCAATTGGGACTCATTCACCAAGCTAGGAGAATTAGTCCAGTGTCTAGAAATATGTGCCAAAATAGGTTTCAGAGAAAAGGGTATTGAGTTCTACAAAAACCTTTGATAGACAACAATCGTGGGACTCATTCACCAATAGTGGTGAATTAGTCCACTTCTGGATTTCTATAAATTTAAAGTTGTGTTATGTAGCCCTTGGTTTGATCTATTGTTCCCAATTTAGATCCAGGTCCAAAACTGTTAAATTTAACCTATAGGTCTTCTCCAAGCTCATCCAAGGTTTGTTCACAATCTTGACAACTTTGACTTGCTTTGATAACTTGATGAAAATTTTCCCAATCTTTCTCTTTGATAAATCTACAACCTAGACCTACAAATCACATGAAAAGAGAGGGAAAAATGGTTGTGGGGTTAGAGAATGGGGGTTTTCCTTGGTCAAACCCCTTGTTGGTAATTAAACCTTGAAATAGAAATCAAATGGAAAGGATATTGATTAATGAACAAAAGGTGATGTTGCAGCTCACCAAGCCCTTGCAATGAAGTGTTGTAATTATGCTTGAGATGCCTGTAATGGATGTGGTTCTTGATTATTTCTTGTAGGAGATAGATCTTGAATGCAAAGGTTGCTTGGATCATGAAATCTACATGACAATTGTAAGCATAATGAAAAAAATAATGGATTTGATCTTTGACATGATTATTGATCTTGAATAATACTCTTGAAATCTTGATAATCTGCCCTTGAAGACCTTGAATGCTCTTGCTCAAATTCTCTTGTGAACTCAACTTTCTATTAGGATGAGTACTTGAATGCTTGGGGGGGCTAGGATGAAAATGAGAGAAAGAACCTTGTATTTATACTCAGTTATGCAAGAATTCCCAAAATTACAAGACTACAAGCCGACATTGGATCTTGGAGTATAAAATATTGTGAAATATTTAAATTAAATTTGATTTTTGAGTTAAGGGGGACTCATTCACCTAGAATGGTCAATGAATCCCACCTTAGGAATTTGAGGTGGGTTTTCAAGGATTTGATGATTTAAGTGCCATTTGTTAGGATTATCCTAAAAAATACACATAAATAAGGCTTGTGGATGCAAAAAGGATCCAATTAAAGCATAAGAGAGCCTAATTATTAATGACAAGCCTAGGGGAATGTGAAAGTGTGTTACAACACTTTACAACACACCAAATTAGGCAATGATGAGATAAATTATAATTAAAATAAAGTTAATTGTGCTTAAAAATCCTAGAAAAGTGTGAAAGTGTGTCACAACACTTTACAACACCTTTAGAAGACATCATTAAAGTACACTAGTTCACAGGGGCCCAATACCTAATGTGAATGTGTTATCCACATTACAACACAAATCAAGGCCAAACTAAGCCAAAATCCACAAGAAGGAGCTAAACAAGCATGAAAAATACTAAGGACCCTTTTTTTGATGTTACAAATATCCTAACCCCTTTATGATTTCATTAGTCGATATTTTCTCTAAGATTTGATGAATTTCATATTCACTTGTTGTATCACATCCTTATTTACTCAAGATTGTGAATCATTTTCTATATGTTTTCTTCTAGATTGATTAGAGTGTTTGTTACTTTGTTATCATAAAATGGTGTATTTTCTTTTTTAGAGGAACTAGATTCCTCAATTGTAGGGAACTTAGGTTCAACTTTTGTTTCAGTTTCAAGATGTAAGTAACCAAACATTTATAATGTTGGGATTATGGGTGGTGTTGCTTGTTTCATGGATGGATAAAAGTATGTATTATTTTCAAGGTTATTAAGACAATCGTTTAGGAACATGTTCATGTTGTCATCATCTTCTCCAATGATGTCAACATCATGAGGAGGACATGCATTAGGAGTTGAGTGAGCATGAATAAGTTCAATTTCATTAGGGACATTTCTGAAAGCACAACTTGACACATCTATGAAATATTTCAAGGATATTCACAACTTTCCAAAGAACATATCCATGATGCAAGATTGAAAAAATACAGTTGAAATAGAAATTTAAATAATAGTAATTCTAAAAATTTGGAGATTCTAGAAACTAAAATAGAAAGAAAGCAACCTAAACAAGATTTTGAGCCAAAAACGCGCCAAGGGACTAAGATGCAAGTAAGGGAATTTTAGTCCCTGTAAAGGTTTTTTTCATAAATATAGCAAAATCTATTTTTTTTATAGTGTTTCTAGGTTGCCTAACCAAGGACCTGATGTTTAGTAACAAAAAAGCGTGCAAATGAATGCTATAAAAAGTAACTAATGACAAGCAATTGAATTCAAGGTTGGATGCAATTTTTTCCAAATTTTTAATGCAATAAAAATGTTCCTAAATGAAATTAGGATGATTAAAAATACACTTTTCAATTTTTCAATGAGATAAGATGATGCAAGAAAGAAAAAATGCAACCTATATGGACTTTCACTAATGAAAATGTGAGAAACCTTAGATGTACTTTCACTAATGAAAGATGCAATGCGAAAATGAATGCAACCTAGATCTAGGACCTTAGTGAACTCTAAATCAGAAAATGAATGTCCAAGATTTTTCATTCACCAAAATGAACTGTTGGAAAAATGTTGTAGGAAAAGGGACTCAGAATACAAGAAAGGAATCCCAAATCCTTAATTTTTCTTTTTTTTATTGTTTGGGGATGATTCATTCAAGGAAACCTAGGATCCCAAATGGGATTGACTATCAACACAAATGTGACTCAATTCTCAACAAGGGAGACCTAGGAATATTCCTTAGGATTTGAAGGGTTCACCACAAAGAAAAATCTTGGAAAAGACAACTTAAAATTCAACTTACAAACCCTAGTAATGCAAACCAAATAATGAGTGCAAATGACAAAATTTAGTAGCAACAAGTTAGGATGTATGTACCTGGGAAGTATGGAAATGTGATAAGGATTTTGGAAATGCAAAAATGTTGTCAAAATATGTTGAGGATTAAGATGCCCTTACTGTCTTAGTCCTGTTGTTGTTTTTTGAGGAAAACACAAAATCTTCGGATGTCAGAACCATATATAAAGGAATATCTAAAAAATACCCTCAGGAGGAATAAGACACCCTTATTATTTTCTACATACCAATCTAAATTTCTATAATTTCAGAATGTGATCTTGAGGCTCAATGTTTCCAAATCCTTCTTCTTAGATCACAGGTCTTGAAACTTCTAGATTTGGCCTGTAGGTGACTTTTTGTGAAGATGACAACTTAATAATGGAACTTTGCAACTTTACAACCTTGCACTTCAAATAATCTTCAGGTCTTCAATCTAAATCTGCAAACAAAAACATACAAGAGAAGAAAAACTTGTTGATTTGTTAGTAAATGGGCATTTTCCTTTGTCAAACCTCTTGTTGGTAATTAAACCTTGGAATGAAATGAAATAATTGAGGGAGATGATGAATGAACAAAGTGATATGTTGCAAATCACCAAAACATTGTTATGAAATCTAAAAACTTGTGTGAATTGGCTAGCTTGAAAGTAGATCTTGAATTGAATGAATGCTTGATAGATCTTGACTCGAATTGCTTGCTTGAATAAAAACCCTACATCACAAAATTTAGCTCAAAAAAACACATGATGCAAGAATATCTTTGACACGATGCTTGAATCTTGATGATGACTCCAAATGCTTGATGAAATACTTTTGAATGCTCTTGTGAACTCAATTAT
Organism: Sequoiadendron giganteum; assembly: GCA_007115665.2. Classification (NCBI taxonomy): domain Eukaryota; kingdom Viridiplantae; phylum Streptophyta; class Pinopsida; order Cupressales; family Cupressaceae; genus Sequoiadendron; species Sequoiadendron giganteum. The sequence goes on from CM021101.1 coordinate 530,796,097, forward strand.
GCTATTAGGAATTCTCTCACAAAAGTCTTAAGTTAAAATGAGTGAAAAAATCTTCTATCTATACTTATCCATGCTTAATATCCCAAAATTACACCATAAAAAGCTAACATATGAATTCATTAATTCAAAGAGGCTAAATCCCATAGAGATTTGAAATTAAATCCTGAAAATAACTTGAGGGGACTAAGATTCCCTAGGTGCAATCTTAGTCTTGAGGCTTGAAACTATAGGCATAGACTCCAAAATGTGTGCCTTACAAGGCACATTTGAAAATAGGGTCCCAAGACCTTTGGAGGAAAAAGATGCCCTAGGTGGCAGTTTAGTCCCAGTCCAAAAATCAAGGACACAACCAAAATCAATAAATTATCATTTATCCTTTGATGTTTTTCAAGATTATCCATAAAATTATATATAAAATATTAGTCTTGTGGATGAAAAATAGGACCAATTAGGACATAAATAAGGAAAAACAAAGCAAGGAAGGCCCTAAAATGTTGGAAAATGTAAGGCTATGCATTTTCCTACACTATAATTTTATAATTTAGGGACTACTTTTAATTTCTTTATTCTAATTGGTAAGTTCCTCAAGGTCTGGCTTCCCTATAAAGGGAGGTGAGTTGGTGGCAGGAGTAACTTATGGAATAGATGGAAGTAACTTATAAAATAGGTGGAAGTACCACAAGGACCGATGATATACTACCAAGGTTTTTTGAGAAAATAAATATAAGACATTTTAATTCAAAATCAAATTAATGAAAATCAAGCCCTAAGGAGATGTATAGAACCCTAGAGGATACATGCATTAAAGAAAAAAGTATAATTGCACAAAATCATATGGAACTGTGCTAAAAATTACAACCATATATCGAATAGTGTTTTTTTCAATTACCAAAACTAGATAACATTGTTTTACAACATAATTAATGAAAAAAGGTTACATGAGTGAAAGTTATTTGAGGACAAGAATTATCAAGTGTGAATGTTAAGGTCCACCAAAAAAATATTTGACATCCAAAGTGTGTTATGAGATAAACATTCATCTAAGGTGTTGGGTCTCAAAAACACAGGTTTTGAACCATGAGAGGTTTCCAAGCTCTCACAACGTTGTTGGCCAACCAACAGGGCCAACCAGTACGGTTCAACCTTCTACTCTCAAGTCTCTGCTAAACCTAGGCGGGTGCACCTATATGAATGACACAGATTTAAAATATGTTTCCTACTTGGTAAATCTATCCACAATGGCAATTTGAAAATGGAGAGATGTGATCCTAGTTTGGTATAAATTGTATATGCAATATCAAGGTAAAAATTAATATGTTTAGTTAAGAGATGTAAAGAAAATGGATGAAACCTAAAAGGATAAATAAGACCAGTGCCTTGTTGGGTAAAACGGAGTCAAGTGAAAGCCTTAGATAAATGACTTCTATCTGGCAGAGATTTTAATTATTTGGCATATGATATTAGTTTATAACTTCTATAAACATGCAAGAGTGTAATTACCAAGCTCTTCTTAGTGATCCAAATGATACTTCTAGATTACTGTGAATGAATTGAAAGATTTAATCTTTACTTGAAAGAACCAACCAATCACACCACACAAATACAAAAAATATGTATTGATAAACTGAAAATATACTTGATATGTCAATTTAAATAACAAAGAAATATCAACCATGGAGACAACTTGATAATATTTTCAATTAAGTTAACAAATAAATGATACCAGAAGGCCGCCACAAAATCAAAGTTCTTTCATTGATCCCTCAAAACATCATACATGCATCATGGTCCTTTGAAACATTCTCAAAAATATTCTATTCTAACTATCTACTTTCTATCTATCCCGTTCCTCTTTCTTTATGATTTTATCTGATATATATACATCACATCTTCAATAGTTGTGATTCTTCATTGTCTGTCCATTGCATCTCTTCATTAATTAATCACCTTTTGAAAAAAATTATTTTAATCTTAATCTTGTGTGAAAATATTTTAATGATTATTATAATAATTTCTTAGCTGGCAATCTTCATTTTATATTTTACCCAAAATGTATTTTCAATGCTTCTTGGGATTAAAAAAATCATCCCCTTTGTATTTACCTCCTCGTGAATTTTAATTTTGATTTTATACCATTCTTCCTTGTACCCATACTATATTTAATCAAATATTTCATATTTCAGAATAATATTTAATTAATTGCCCTTGGAAAATTAAGTATTTTAATCTTCATCATCTCCGTGAAATTCAATTCAAATAGTATTCTTCCTTTGCTAGGACCTTTTCACTTCATTTTTACGTGCATGTGTTTTTACCATTTGGAAAAGATTATTTTGGAAAAAATAATTGCTCACTTATAACTCCCTTGATGAAAGTATTCTTTGGAAAAATAATTACCCCTCCCTTGACTATTCTTCCCAATTAAATCTCTTGGTAAAACATTTTACCTCTTAATGGAAATATTTATAATTGTATCTATTTTATCATTTCATCATATTCCCACTTTAATTTAAATGAATCTTTTTTAGGTTTCTTACCCCGATATATTTAAGACCTCAAATTTTCTCTACCGATGGTTATCATTTCTCTGGATGAATTTTTACATGGCTATCAATGGGACTTTACTCCATCGGGGAGGTTTCAAAATGCATTTACTGATATCAACTGTCTTGTCGATATCATTGTGACATGCACCATTGAGAAGAATTTTATTTTTTTCACTTACTTTGATTCTCTTGCCGATAAGTTCTTTCATCGGTGTGACTTACACTATGATCGGTGTAATTTTAAAATTCTCCCTTCGACTAGCTTGTTCTTGTCGATGAAAAAACACAAGAAATGGAGTTCCCTTGGTGAAATAGATAAGTTCAGAGAAATTCTTCCCTACTTTGGGAATGGTCCATACCTTGATCAATGTTCATACCATGGTGTAGAAGATATTAGCAATAAAAATTGAATTTGGATTCATGCCTACCCACTCTATTTGATTGGGAATCATTTTCATTTTCTATTAATCTGCATCCCTGATTCGACATGATATTCAAATTCTTTTATTTGCATGCCCTTCGCTTCACAAATTAGTAATTGAGTCATGCCAAAATAATGTAGAATTTAAAATAATGCCATCAATATTCTTATCACACAACATAAACCCTTCATCTATGATTTTGTCTTCTCATACTATCAAAGAGACTTAAAAATAACTCCCAACGATATTCCAAAATATGCTCGATATAATCTTTATTCTACATTGTTGATTAGCCATGAACTGGTAAAAATCACTTCATCATGTTGAGGAAACCCTAATTCATTTTCCCGAGGTGTCATTTCTTTCTTCAAGATGTCTTTGCTAACCAATTTTGAGGTTATCTCTATGATCTCACAGAGTCTCATTGATGACTGCACAAAAATCCTTTTCTCAATTTATGTCTACTTGACATTGGGATGTAGAAGAGATATATTACAATCTCTCATCGATACCACTTTGTGTTATCGACAATGCTTTGCTGATAATTGTGTTCCTATTGTCGAAGAGACATTTGTAAATCTCTACTCGACGGGTCCATGTCTCCTCGATGACAATTCCTCACATGTGCTGGTAGGCTATTGGTGGGATTTTCAACATTACTCCTACCGATATTGGATAGTCTCTCCGATGAGGATTTTCTTTGCTATGCCAGTTTTATGGTTTCAACATGACACTCTATGATGAACAGATAATTTCTTAGAGTCTCCTATTCTTTCCAAGAGGTAGGGCACAATCATGGATCAACTGCATCTTCAATAATTATATATGAGGTTTAATAGCTATTGAGAATAATTCTCCGCCATACTCAATGCCACCCAAAATTCCTTATACCCCTTGACCATCACTAGATGTTTCAGGAAATTTACATGTAAATCATTATCACTGGCAGCCTCCGCGTAGCACATAGCATGAAATAATGCATTTAATCAAACTTGTGGATCACCCTCACACATTTTCTATTGATCCAACCAACGAATGTTTTTCTTGAGGTACAGAGAATGTCTTGTGCTTAAATAATGATGAAAACCTTGAGCCCTTCATCTCAGTGTAGCCGAGCCTCTAATATATGTTAATCTACTTTCAATTTTAATCTGTTGGGTAAGCAGTCATGTTTGCTCCACTACGTAGAGGGTCTTAGATTCTTCTTCCTTTCATAAGCTTTGCAAAGATTTGGTGGCCTTGAAAAAGGATCTGAACAATGTTATTGAGCAAGTTCATTGCAGACTAAGATTGAATTACCGCTGATTGTGCCACTATTGGTCATTTTTGGTGCTACTCCATTTTTTGGCTTTTAAATTTAGGACTGCAACCTTTTCCAAGTGCCTGGACTCAGTTGGTATTGAGATCTCCAGTGTGAGAGGGTTTCTAGAGTAATTGTCATCCATCACTCACCTATGAATAACATAGATTACTTCATTGACTTGATAATTTCTCTATGTATAAGAATGTTCAATTCCTCCATTTATGCCCCATTTATGTGTCTTGAGGAGAATATTGTTCTATCACCTTCAAATTTCTCCTTTCATCTTGAAACTCAATATTATAAATATATATTTTATTATTTGTTGATAGTCTATTTGTTCCAATGATCCTCCATTCATTCTTGAAACTCTTAGTATGAAGCTTGCTTATATATGGTATGAACCTTGAGGCTATTATCATTATATGTGACTCCTTCCATCTATTTTTCATAAGCATAGTTCATTGTGATTTGTCTTTGGAGTTATCTTAAAGTCATATCAATTGTGCAGACGTTATATTTCTCACAACTAGTCCATCAATAATATGAAGTGCCTCTTCAACTGAAATGGGTAATTATTTAATTTCTGATATCTTTGCACAGTGACTAAAATGATTCAAATAGCCTCCAAAATTGATGTGGGAAATTACTCAAATGATTCAGTTATTTTTTGCAAAATTGTGCCTGTCAAATTGTGTAAAACTTATTTCATTCTAATTTAAAAAAAAAAAACCAAATGACATCCAAACACCCTAAAAATTGGCATGGAAGTACATCGAGATAGGGAAAATTATAGGAACCAATCAGTTCATTATGATCATCATCCATTTTCTTAATATTTACCCTCAAGGTTGACCATTTTGATAGAATTTTCACTATGTTGACAACAGATTTTCTCAAGAACCCTTCAACATGTCGCTTTGAAACCTTGTCAAATTTTATTGTATGGAGCTGAAAACTGATTTTCACACTCACATATGTTATATGAACACACCTACAAGATGTCATTGCATGAAAATTACCAAATTCAAAATTATGATTTTTCACAATGTGCTCTTTGGGCTGCTTTTTCAACTGAGTTTCTTAGTGTTGTATTATAATTTTATTATGGCACCTTCAAATTTTGGAAAAATTTGAATTTTTCAATAGTGGCTCCATCTGGGGATGTATGCCCCCTAAGGGCATAGCAAGAATCCAGGCCTCTGGGAGAGTAGACCAAGAGTTTATTTGCTGAGCAGCAAATTGAAATTCTTTTCTGTCATGAAATGATATGGTTTCTTGAAAAAATCTCACCCAATTGATGACACAAGGCCATTGAAAAAGAAATGTCACTATCTTCCCCTATCATACACCTTGTTTTTTTGTGATCTTATCGAATTCCTCTTGAGAATATTTATGTAATCTACCATGTGACTGTTATTGAAGATTTTTAGAAAGTCATTATGTTCAGCTTGACTTTTTTTCATTTCACCCTTATGCAGTTCATCGTATGATAAACCTTTGTTACGTTTGTTATTCAAAGTGTATCTACATCCAATGGAAAATTCATAAGATTTATCATTATCATATGTTATTGAATGATCCTGCAACTGTACTAGGACCTGAAAATCTGAGTGCTTTCCATGGAAATTAATTTTTTTTGTCTCATCAACATCTTCTGAAAGAATCAAATAGGAGCTCCTTTCCATTTCTTCCCTATCACTAGTTGGTATTGACACATACTTTTGATCCACACATTCTTCTTTAGACATACTTGAATCAATCAATGTTGAATACTCATCATCAATGATGTGTAAATCAATATCTTTCTTTTGCAGAAAAAAAATATTCAAGTCACATACCTCTTCTTGGACAAAAATGGATTCTTGATCAGCTTCAAATATCTCCTCATCACTGTGAGAGATGGACATGGAACCATTTGAATTATTACACACATTACCTTCAATGTCAAAGTAGATATAGGCTAGAACCAAAACTCTAGAATCATCTTTATGTGCATACTTCTGGTATTCAAGAGTTAACAAATCTGAAACTTGCTCACTGCTGAGTGAACAAGTCTCTACTTCCATATCTTCTACCATATCTCCAACCTCTTGATCTTCATAATAACTTAAAATATCTCCTTGTTGTGAATCAATATTCATGTGTTTGTTCTCAAACTTGTCTTCATTGTGGCATGATACACAATTCACTTTTGTTTCAACACAACAATTTCCAACATCACCATAGTTATTCTCTTCACATGATGATGTACTCTCGTCTTCATTTGAGAAGTTTTTATCCTCATATTGGAGTGGTTTAAAAAACACAAAAAAATCATTCTGAGGCACACCTTGGCAGGGTGTCATTTTTTATCCTTCTATTATTTGATCACACAATGGTTTTGAAAAAAATTCAAAACCACTTTCAAGTGTGCAATATTTTTTTTCATCAATCATGTCCTCATTTTTATCTTCCATAGATCGATACATCATGTGTTCTTTGTCAAGTGGATTTGATTCTTTATTGAACTCTTCTATATTTTCATCATCTTGGCCCTCATAAAAGCTTTCTCCCATGAATTCTTCCTCATCATCAATTATGTCATCATGGTGTTGGTCTGAGAATGAAGGTGCAATTTGTTCATCTTTGCTCACTTTATCACCAATATATTCCTTATGTAGTGTATCCTCAAGAACATCCTCACCATTGTAGTCTTTATCCAAGATGTATGATTGATCCTCCATATCATCACCATCTTCCAAATCTGAATTTTTTTTATTAGAGATCCTAGTAGCACATACTTCCTTTGTTTGTTGCATTGTTTGACCATCCATAATATCACTACTAGATTTATTATTTCCAGTATCCATGTTTTTTTTCCCAAGAATGGAATCAAGAAATTTATTTACTACATAAAAGGCATGTTGTTTTGATGACTTTGACTAATAAATTGATTCAAGCTCCCATGCTCTTGCAAATTGTGTAACAAATGTGGGTCTTGTAGGCCTATGATGAGGAGGTAATTTCATACAGATGTCTACCATTTTGTTGTATAGAGAGTTGTCATCCTCTCCTTCATATTTCCTTATGTCAAAAAATGTATCTAAGGGGAAAATTCCACATTCTAATTCTGTAATGGAGTCTTGGTTTTGAGTATGTACATCATCATCTTCTTCTTGATTATGTAAATAATCATCATCTTTGTCCTCATACTGGCTCAAGAATATTTCTTTCAAATCCTCCCATGAAGATATACTTTACATAGGAAAATTTTTAAACCATTCCCTTGCACTATCCCTCATAGATCTTGAAAAACATCTCATAAACACATCTTCTAGATAAATTTGAAAGTTGACAATTAAATTCTAGAATTGTTCCATATGCTCATAAGTTGATTCATCCCATTCTCCATGAAATTTAGGGATATGCATTAGCAGTTCTATCTCATCTCAGGGGTAAGGATTTGGGTAGCCTTGGACATTACTAGAGTTAAATGGTTTATCAATAATTGAGACAAAATTTGGAGGGCCATATGGGTTTTGCTAGATCATTGATCTTTTTTCAGGAAATGGAAGATGAATATTCATTTGATGTAATGGTTGTGATGCACAAGTGTTCTATTGTGAATAAATCACATTACCTCCATTGTCTAAGCTCTCAGTTGTATCATGTGGTGCCTGTGGTGTCCAAGATCTACTGGCATTTCTATATTCATTCTCACTATATGATGGCCTATTTGGTGATGTATTTGGAACACATTCAACTCCCAATTGAAGCATTTTTTGTTTCAATTGTAGTGTTTTTTGTTCCCAGTGTATTTTTTGTTGTTCCAATTCTTTCAACTCTTTTATTGATTTTTGTCTTCTCTCCTCTTCTGACATCTTGACAAAGTGTTACTGCTCCACAATATCCATGCATTATTTATCAAATTGAAATAGATTCGCCACCTACTTTTCCAAAAATTAGGAAAATGAAAAAGATTGTTTTGGTTTGCCCCAGCGGAATCTCCAAAAAATGTGAAACTTTGTTGACTCTATAAATGGAAAGGCTGAAAAATATTCTTGAGTAATTCCCCAGCAAAGTCGCCAATTCGTTGGGTCTCCAAAACATAGGTTTTGAACCACGAGAGGTTTCCAAGCTCTCACAACATTGTTGGCCAAATAACAAGGCCAACTGAGATGGTTGAACCTTCTACTCTTAAGGCTCTGCCAAACCTAGGTGAGTGCACCTATATGAATGACGTAGATTTAAACTATGTTTCCTACTTGGTCAATCTATCCACAATGACAATTTGAAAATGGAGAGATGTGATCCTAATTTGGTATAAATTGTATATGCAATATCAAGGTAAAAATTAATATCTTTAGTTAAGAGATGTAAATAAAATGGATGAAACCTAAAAGGATAAATAAGACCAGTGCCTTGTTGGGTAAAATAGAGTAAAGTGAAAGCCTTAGATGAATGACTTCTATCTGGCAGAGATTCTAATTATTTGGCATATGATATTAGTTTATAACTTGTATAAAAATGCAATAATGTAATTACCAAGATCTTCTTAGTGATCCAAATGATACTTCTAGATTACTATGAATGACTTGAAGGATTTAATCTTTACTTGAAAGAACCAACCAATCACACCACACAAATACAAAAAATATGTATTGATAAACTGAAAATATACTTGATATGTCAATTTAAATAAAAAAGAAATATCAACCTTGGAGACAACTTGATAATATTTTCAATTAATTTAACAACTAATTGATACCAGAAGGGCACGACAAAATCAAAATTATTTCATTGATCCCTCAAAACATCATACATGCATCATGGTCCCTTGAAACATTCTGAAAAATATTATATTCTAACTATCTAATTTCTATCTATCCTGTTCCTCTTTCTTTATGATTTTATCTGATATATATACATCACATCTTCAATAGTTGTGATCCTTCGTTGTCTATCGATTGCATCTCTTCATTAATTAATCTACTTTTGACAAATTATAATATTTTAATCTTAATCCTCCGTGAAAATATTTTAATGATTATTATAATAATTTCTTAGCTGGAAATCTTCATTTTATATTTTACCCAAACTGTATTTTCAGTGCTTCTTGAGATAAAACAAATTATCCCCTTTGTATTTACCTCAAGAATTTTAATTTTGATTTGATACCATTCTTCCTTTTACTCATACTATATTTAATCAAATATTTCATATTTCAGAATAATATTAAATTAAGTGCCCCTGGAAAATTAAGTATTTTAATCTTGTTCATCTCCGTGAAATTCAATTCAAATAGTATTCTTCCTTTGTTGGGACCTTTTCACTTCATTTTTATGCGCATGTGTTTTTACCATTTGGAAAAGATTATTTTGGAAAAAATAATTGCTCACTTATAACTCCCTTGATAAAAGTATTTCACTTTGTAAAAAGTACTCTTTGGAAAAATAATTATCCCTCCCTTGACTATTCTTCCCAATTAAATCTCTTGATAAAACATTTTACCTCTTAATGGAAATATTTATAATTGTATCTATTTTATCATTTCATCATATTCCCACTTTAATTTAAATGAATCTTTTTAGTTTTCTTACCCCGATATATTTAAGACCTCAAATTTTCTCTACCAATGGTTATCATTTCTCTGGATGAATTTTTACATGGCTATCAGTGGGACTTTACTCCATCGGGGGATTTCAAAATGCATTTACTGATACCAACTGTCTTGCCGATATCGTTGTGACATGCACCATTGAGAAGAATTTTATGTTTCCCACTTAATTTGATTCTCTTGCTGATAAGTTCTTTCATCGGTGTGACTTACACTATGATTGGTGTAATTTTAAAATTCTCCCTCCGATTGGCTTGTTCTTATCGATGAAAAAACACAGGAAATGGAGTTCCCTTGATGAAATAGATAAGTTGAGATAAATTCCTTCCTGCTTTGGGAATGGTCCATATCTTGATCAATGTTCATACCGCAGTGTAGAATATATTAGCAATAACCATTGAATCTAGATTCGCACGTTCCCACTCTATTTGATTGGGAATCATTTTCATTTTGTATTAATCTGCATTCCTAATTCGACATGCTATTAAGATTCTTTTATTTGCATGCCCTATGCTTCACAAATTAGTAATTGAGTCATGCCGAAATAATGAAAAATTTAAAATAATGCCATCAATATTCTTATCACACAACATAAACCCTTTACCTATGATTTTGTCTTCTCGTACTATCGAAGAGACTTACAAATAACTCCCAATGATATGCCAAAATCTGATCGATATAATCTTTATTCTACATTCTTGATTAGCCGTGAACTGGTAAAAATCACTTCATCATGTTCAGGAAACCCTAATTCATTTTCCTGAGGTGTCATTTCTTTCTTCAAGATGTCTTTGCTAACCAATTTTGAGGTTCTCTCTATGATCTCACATAGTCTCATTGACGATTGCACAAAACTCCTTTGCTCACTTTATGTCTGCCTAATATTGGTATGTAGAAGAGACATATTACAATCTCTCATCGCTACCACTTTGTGTCATCGATAGTGCTTTTCTCATAACTATGTTCCTGTTTTCGAAGAGACATTTGTAAATCTCTGCCCAACTGGTCCATGTCTCCTCGACGAGAATTCCTCACATGTGTTGGTAGGCTATAGGTGGGACTTTCAACATTACTCCCACGAATATTGGATAGTGTCTTCGATGAGGATTTTCTTTGCTATGCCAATTTTAGGGTTTTAGCATGACACTCTATGATGAGGAGAGCATTTCTCAGAGTCTCCTATTCTTTCCAAGAGGTAGAGCACAATCATGGATCAACTGCATCTTCAATAATTAGATACAAGGTTTAATAGCTATTGAGAATCCTTCTCCGCCATACTCAATGTCGCCCAAACTTCCTTATACCCCTTGACCATTACAAGATGTTTGAAGAAATCTACATGTAAATCATTATCACTGGTAGCCTCTGCGTAGCACATAGCATGAACTAATGCATTTAATCGAACTAGTGGATCACCCTCACACATTTTCTATTGAGCCAACCAACGATATTTTTTCCTGAGGTAAAAAGAATGTCTTGTGCTTAAATAATGATGACAACCTCGAGCCCTTCATCTCAGTGTAGCCGAGCCTCCAATATATGTTAATCTACTTTGAATTTTAATCTATTGGGTATGCAGTCATGTTTTCTCCACTACATAGAGGGTCTTAGATTCTTCTGCCTGCTATAAGCTTTGCAAAGATTTGGTGGCCTTGCAAAAGGAATTGAACAACGTTATTGAGCAAGTTCGTTGCAAACTAAGATTGAATTACCATTGATTGTGCCACTATTGGTCATTTTTGGTGCTACTCCATTTTCTGGATTTTATATTTAGGACTGCAACCTTTTCCAAGTGCTTGGACTCAGTTGGTATTGGGATCTCCAGTGTGAGAGGGTTTCCAGAGGAATTGTCATCCATCACTCAGCTATGAATAATATATATTACTTCATTGATTTGTGAATTTATCTATGTATAAGAAGGTTCAAGTCCTTCATATATTCCCCATTTATGTGTCTTGAGGAGAATATTTTTCTATCACCTTATTATTTTGCCTTTCATCTTGAAACTCAATATTATAAATATATCTTTTATTCTTTGTTGATAGTCTATTTGTTCCCATGGACCTCCATTCATTCCTGAAATTCTTAGTATGAAGCTTTCTTATATATGGTATGAACCTTGAGGCTATTATCATTGTATGTTAATCTTTCCATCTATTTTTCATAAGCATAGTTCATTGTGATTTGTCTTTGGAGTTATCATAAAGTCATATCAATTGTGCAGACCTTATATTTCTCACAACTAGTCCACCAATAATATGAAATGTCTCTTCAATTGAAATGGGTATTTAATTTCTGATATATTTGCACAGTGACTAAAAGGATTCAAATAGCCTCCAAAATTGATGTGGCAAACTACTCAAATGATTTGGTGATTTTCTGCAAAATTGTGCCTGTCAAACTGTGTAAAACTTATTTCATTCTAATTTTGAAAAAAAACACCAAATCATGTCCAAACACCCTGAAAATTGGCATGGAAGTACATCGAGATAGGGAAAATTATAGGCAGCAATCATTTCATTATGATAATCATCCATTTGCTTAATATTTACCCTCAAGGTTGACCATTTTGACAGAACTTTCACTATGCTAACAATTGATTTTCTAAAGAACCCTTCAACATGTCACTTTGAAACCTTATCAAATTTGATTGTATGGAGCTGAAAATTGATGTGCGCACTCACATATGTTAGATGAACACACCTGCAAGATGGCATTGCATGAAAATGACCAGATTCAAAATTATGACTTTTCACAATGTGCTCTTTGGGCTACTTTTTGAACTGAGTATCTGAGTGTTGTATTGGAATTTTATTATGGCACCTTCAAATTTTGGAAAAATTTGAAGGTTCCAACATAAGGTTCAACTATTCACATACAATAATTATTTCTATAATATTGGTTACATACCTATGGACTCGAGGATGCCAACATATAGGGGTATGCGAGAATTGTGCATGTATCATCAACACTCTGACCTTGAATTTTCATCATATTCATTCTACTAATTTAGTTATCCATACATTTCAAAATAGAATTTAATAAATGGACTTGCTAAATTTTACCAGAGTATAAATGTCAAATGTTTCATTCAACAAGGCAAATATCATAACAATCAGCTCTACAACTGATGTATGATGTGTAGCTACATCCCAAGCACTTTGACCATCATATGTGCAAGAAATGATTGAAGAATAACAATAGTGGACTAGAACTCTGGGCCTAGAAGACTCGCCCACATCAAACGGGATTAGAGGTTGTGGTTGCTAATTTTGCAATATGTTAGTGTACTGATAAATCCCTTCATAGAAATAAAACTAACATGGCAAATCAAACACCCCTATGAAATATTACCCCATGTTAGATATACTAAACTAATACCATAAAACAATAAGAAATGCTAAAGGAATCAATTGAAAGAATGAGTAACATGGTGCACACCTATTCCATATTGGATTGGTGCTACTCTTTGTGTTGAAGGTAGCCCTTTACCAACCCTTTAATAAGTGCAACGATGAAAATATAATGTTGTGATAATGGACAAAATTAGCTCTCAATATGAAGAGAGTAACATTGCATGAGGTTGTGGATGGATTTGAAGGAGAGAAGCCTTGAATTAATAGGTGAGATTGAAGAGAGAAGAGGAAAAGTTGAAGAATGTGGGATTAATCCTCAACCAATAAGAAGGAGCAACTTGTCACCATGTGAATGGGCCATGACTGTGAAAGTTTTCGTCAATGTGCCCATTTAAAATTGGAAATAGCATTAAATGCATATGGTTGAGGGATTTGGGGGGAAATTTGTTTTAAAAAAAAGTCAAACAAAGGGAGTTAATGAGGGTGTATTCCTTGGGAATATGATTTGTGAGGAAAATAGAGCTTTTAATAAATCAAAATAAATGATTTATTGTGCAAGTTGGAAAAGCTAGAGGATGGGAGATGGGTTAGTTCTAGCATTAATCAGGGATTTGATTAATTAAGCTAGTGATTAGTTGATTATGACATTTTGACTTAGATTTGTTGGTTAAAATAAATAGAAATGAGAGGAGATAATGATCATTAGCCATTTAGTTAAATACATGTGATTTAATTAAATCAGGAAACTTTAGGAGATATAAAATGATTTATTTGATTAAAGATATAACCTTGGTGAATTAATTAAATTGATTTATTTAATTAATAGACAAAATAACGTTGAATGAAGCATGATTAGATGCATGAGTCAATTTTGCATGTCTACATTTTCCCCCTCTTTGAAGCAATGTACTCATTGCATTGATTCAAAGAATGATGTCATCGACATTGAAATTTTAAAAAAATCTATTTTTTTCGGATGCCCCAGTAGAAATAAGTACCTTAGTACATTGCCCCCTCGAGATATCGAGCGAAAAGATTCTATTTGAGGTCGATCTCACCACAAAGAGGTTCAAAATAGATGTATGGATGGCTATGACTAACTAATCTATATGATAATGATGATGGGAATAAAATGTGTTTAAGATGCTTAGAATAACATATCTATATTATTCTAAACAACTTAGATGATGATGCCAATGAGATGTTTTTTTTTCAAGATACTTAGAATAACAAATCTATATTATTTTAAACATCTTAAATGATTATGGAGTGCATGTGAGATAGATGAGATGAATGATGTTGTCCTATGATCATATAACGTTCTTATGCAGGATGCAGGATGGATGCATTTTTAGTGTGAAAGAGGATAGAAGAATGAGAGGGATCAACCCCTAAATCCAAGAATATGCAGAAGTCCAACAAGTCCCCTAGTCATCAAGAATTTACTGGATATGATGATGAATGATGATTATGTATTGCTTATCTAAGGATGGGAGAGATAAATAACATACCCTTCTTTATGTTTGATAACACACATAGGTACGATGCATCAAGGTATAAAGAAACAGGATGGCATTGCGCCTAGTGTGATGGACTTTGACTCGTCAAACAAATAGACGTACTCTTGTTCACACTTGACAAACGAAACCTTATTCAAAATGTATTTTAGATATTCTAAACATCTCGAGCCAAAACATAAAAAGGCAAGCCTTCTTATGTGGTCAACAAGACACCTAAAACATCTTCCCTAGAAGAAAAACAAAGCATGTATGATGAAGTAATTTTACCAGAATATCCAACAAGCATAATAGATAATGATGATAATGATCACTGCCCCATTCCTTTCTCTGTAAATCTTTTTGTTTAGACATCATCAAGAGGTCATTGGAATGAACACGAAATAAGATAAGTCTAAAAAAGACAAAGATAAAGTAAACAAACAAGCTAATGTTCTTCATACCACTAGCCAAAGACTAAACTACGATGATACCTGGTGTTGATGTCCATCACCAAAAGGTCACATTCCTAGGACATGTTGTGACCAGGGTTTTGATGAGATTCTTTGGATGATAAGTTATTGATACTCCGAGTTGACCAACTTGCTGACTCACTGATCTAGACTTGAGACTTTGACGATTGAGCATTCACTTTAGAACGTGCTAGACTTGCTTCCGATTGGCTTACCAAAGGATGAAAGCGATGATGCTTTATTATGAGCGATGATTATTGTGGGTAAAACCAAGATGAGACATATGCACCTTTTGGGTTTTTTCAAATGTTTTGAGGCTATTTTTGGAATTTTGAGATGTTTTTAGAAATGTTTTTTTTATTTTCGAGATTTTGACCAAGAGATTGACTTAAAGACCTATCCTAGGGGTCTCGAGAGCTGATCCATAGATTAGCCTTGCCTATGTTATACATGTAGAGACCACGTAGTTCGACTGCTGACATACTTGACTCAATGATAAGATAGATGGGAAAACGGGTTGCCATTGCGATGGATGCCTAAAGGACTGACCTGAAATGTCTTGGGGGATGATCATAAAACAACCTTGCCTACGTTCAAGATCATAGATGATGTAGTTTGGCTGATAACTCTATTTTCTGATTTTTTGGATTTTGACATGTTTTGGATTTTGAATGATTTGGATGTTTTTGAATTTTTTATTTTTTTAATGTTTCTGGATTTTTGATTTTCTGAATGTTTTTGGATTTTTGATTTTCTGAATGTTTTTGGATTTTTGATTTTCTGAATGTTTTTGGATTTATAATGTTAAGGAAGATCACAGGAATATACATGAATCTAATCTAGTGCAAGTACAGGAACATGCCCCGAGCATGATGCATTAGACTAGTTCGATAAAGGAAAGACAAACTGACCTTAGGAATATGCCAAGTAGTACTATGGTGGAACATGGTACAAGCACAAGATCAGGCTATGGTACATATGCGAATGGATTGGTGGAAGGATAAATGGAATGTAATGGATAAGTAAGTGCGTGGAATAGGTCATGAAGATCCTGGTGAATGGAGAGTGCTTCATTTACGCTTGGTGCAAGTTTTCTAGGTATTCACCAAGCTACTTGTCCAGAGCACCACTGAAGTGGTTTTCACTAGAGGACGATTTTTTCTTTACTGTTTTCAATCCTTTTTCTAATTTTTTTTTTTGGATTTTTAATATTTTTATATTTTTTTGTTGTCACCAAGACGCCTTTTTACTAGGTTTTCATCAGGGTGACCATTTTTTCAGGACATTTTCTGAATTTTTTTTTGTATTTTTCGGTTCTATACCTTGCAAGATTTTAGGCATAAAACGTTTTGAGATGACTGTTGTTCATGGGCTCCTACAAAGGATCCTCCTCTAGTGTTGACAACTGATATGCCCCTGATTTATAGCTTGTTGTGATGGTGAAAGGTCCCAACCAGTTGTTCTCAAATTTTCCTTTGCTTTCTAGATTTGGCACGTTCTTCTGATTTTCTTTTAGCACAAGTTCACCGACTTGGAAGGTGCATCTCTTGATCTTCTTGAAGTAGTTATGCTTTATGTGGTTCTGATAGACTTGCAGATCGCTGAGGGCATCCATGCATTGTCCATCTAATAACTCTAACTCATTCAACCTTGAAACTCGATATTCCTCATCTATATTGAGGTTTTGCAATGATATCCTTAATGATGGGAGCACAATCTCAATTGGGAGGATGGATTTTGATCCGTAGACCAAGGAGAATGGGGTGGCACGTATTGGCATGCAAATGCTGGTGAGATAGGCCCATAAGGTAGGATTTAGCTATAGATTCTTGTCACGACCTGAGTCATTGACTATTTTCTTAAGGATTTTCAGGATGGTTTTATTAGTGGCTTTTGCTTGGCCATTGCCTTGTGGGTAATACAGAGTTGAAAAGTGATGTTGGCTATTGAATTTGTGGAAAATTTCATGCACATCTTGATTCTTGAAAGGTGTCCCATAATCAAAGATAATGGATTGGGGGACACCGTATCGACAAATGAGATAGTTCAAGATCAACTTTGATATTTTATTTCTAGTTATGTAGGTCAATGGAATTTCTTTGACCCACTTTGTGAAGTACTCAGTGGTGGTGATGATGAATTTGTTGCCATTGGATGAGGTGGGTGTGATTTTCCCAATGAGATCAAGCCTCCACTATGAGAAGGGCCATAGTGTAACAATAGGATAAAGTTCTTGAGTTGGTGCATGAATAAGGTCTCCATGTTGCTCGCACTGTAAGCACTTTCTGACAAAGTCATGTGCCTCTCTTTCCATTATTGACCAATAGTACCTGATTCTCAGCAACTTATTAGTCAAGGTTATACCACTTGAGTTTGAACCACAAATGCCATTGTATATCTTAGTTAAAGAAATCAAGGCTTCCTTAGGATTTAACCAATGCAACAAGGTTCCCTCAATACTCCTATGATAAATGGTTTCTCCTAGGATGACAAAGTGGATGGACTATTTGATGAAGGATTGTTTGAGGTTTGGGGTTATGTTAGCTAGGAGGACTCCTATTCTCAAGTAGGTATAGATGTCATGATACTAGGGATCACCAAGACCAACGAGTTTTCACACATATTCTGACTCTGGTACCTCAAAATTTGGTATTAGAATCTTCTCTACCAAGAATTCATGTTTTGAGACATTGCGAGGGATATGCAGTAAGGATCCAATTGTTGGCATGGTGTCAGCTACTCTGTTGTTAGCCCTCGGTATCTACTCAAAGTTGATATCAATGAATGTTTCTTTGAGGCTCTCTACTAACTTCTTGCATGGTGTCAGCTTATCATCCTTAGTTTGGTAGTCGCCATTGAGTTGTTTGATAATAAGCTGCAAATCTCCATAGACCTTTAGTGTCTTGACCCACCACTGTGCTGCAATCTTGAGACCAATGGTTAAAGCCTCATACTCTTCTATGTTGTTAGTGTAGGGAAATGCCAATTTGTAGGATCTAGGAATATAATCCCCCTGTAGGGTGATGAAGAAACCACTGACTCCTGATCCATGTTGTGTGTATGAGCCATCAAAGTAGAGTTTCCAATGATCGTCTATGCTGAGATTAAAGATGGATTCATCTAGAAACTCTACTATGAGTGGATTCTTTGAATAGATTGGAGCCTATGTGAGTTGTTCTACAATGAATTTTCCTTTGATTTATTTTCGCTCCACATATTCAATGTCATATTCTGATAGTATCATGACCCAATTAGCCATCCTTCCTGTGAGGATTTCCTTTGATAGTAGATACTTTAGGGGATCAATCTTTGCAATCAACTTGATTTGATGAGCCAACATGTAGTGTCTAAACCTTTGGGCTGCAAACACGATTGTCACGAAATATTTTTCTATTGGTGTGTAGTTGAGATAATGCCCTACCATTTTCCTATTGATGTAGTATATCACTCTCTCTCTTCCATGTTCATCATGTTGAGCTAATAGAGCATCGAGAGCTGCCATGGTTGCTAAAATGTATAGGATTAATGGCTTTCTTGGGATTGGAGGCATCAAAACTAGTGGTGTGAGTAGATATTCTTTGATTTTACTAGACACCTGATCACACTTATCATCCCACTTGTCTGCTAGTCCCTTGTGGAGTAGATGAGAATATGGGATATTATTATCTGCCAGCTATGCTATGAACCTACAAATGGATTGGAGTCTGCCTTGTAGACCCCTCAGCTTCTTTAATGTCCTCGGTGCTTCCATAGCAAGGATTTCCTTGAACTTGGTGGGATCTACCTCGATTCCTCTCATTGATACTATATATCCCAAGATTTTTCCAGATTCTACCCCAAAGACACACTTCTTTGGGTTGAGATAGACCTTATATTTTTCCAATCTGTCAAAGATAGAGCTCAAGGCTGCTATATTGTCTTGTCTTTTTTTGGATTTTTCTAATATTTGATCTACGTATTCTTCCACTTTTTTATGGATCATGTCATGGAAAATTAGTGTCATGGCTCTTTGGTATGTTGCACCTATGTTCTTTAGCCCAAATGGTATCATGTTCCAGTAGTAGATTCCCCATGGACATGTAAACAATGTCTTATGTTGGTATTTCTTTGCGATCATGATCTGGTTGTACTGTAAGAAGTCATCCATCAGTGATAGCATATCGTGTCCTATCATCATGTCCACTATCATATCAATATAAGGTAGTGAAAAATAATCCTTATGACATGCTTTGTTTAGGTCTCTGAAGTTTGTGCAAATACAGATGCCCCCATTCAGTTTTGAAACTGGCACGAGGTTTGATACCCATTCTGGATAATCAATTGGTTGTATAAAGCCGACATCCAAGAGTTTATGTAATTCTACCTTGAGTAGCAAAGCTATTTGAGGGTGCATCTTTCTCAATTTTTGTTTCATTGGCTTTGCCCCTGGGTAGATAGCTAAATGATGAACCATGACTTCCAGATCGAGACTCGACATGTCAGCGTAGGTCCATGCAAAGTTCACCTTTCTTTCTCTTAGGAATGTTGCTAAAATTTCTTGTTCTTCTGATAGAACTGACTCAATGTAGAAAGTGATGTGGGGCATTGCCTCTATTCCTAGATTGATAGGATTGCACCGTTCTGCTAAGACTGTTGATTTATCTTGATGAAGTGCAATAGGGGGAGGTTGAATCCTTCATCCTCCAGCACCTCAGAGAGGTTTTCACCATTGGATGCATCCTTTATTTTTACTATTCTATGGTTAGAGAGTTCCACAATGTGTTTTTCACTCAATGACCCTGAGCTTATTCTCATTGTTTTACTTTTGTGACTGAAGGACTCAATCGTATCCCCATAATATGCTTGTGTGTCCAGTGTGATGTCAAACCCAGCCTTGTGATCTCCACATGGTATTGTATCCCTTAGTCCCATGAAGTCTGAGAGAGCCTCATCATTTTTTAATGTGTTTAGAACCGGTGGGCCTCGTTGGTTGTAGTCGATGTGTTGTGGGTAAACTAGGTTTATTTTGTGAGTTTGGTAGTTTGAATCAGTGGATGAGTTACTAATCATCAGTAAGGAGGAATCTTCAAAAAACATGGGAAGGCCTGTTATGGTATCCTCATCATCACTATGAATACAAAAATCAGGTATGTCGAATGTGAAATTCTCTAGGGGTAGACCTATGGATACAGGTAGCTTAAGAGCGGTCGTTGATAGTTGAGGGGGAGACCTGACTATTCTACTAGTGGTACCTATGCCACGTACAGTTATACTCAGAGGGGTACATCCAAGGCCAATATTTCTCATTTTCCTTTCTATAATGATGGGCTCTAGTCATCCATCACTGTTCCTTCCAAGGCTTTCATTTGTTTTGTAGCCCATACCAAGCATCATTTGCAACCCTCTACTAGATTCATCCATGGGTGGGGTGGATGTTGGCCTTTCATCTTTGTATAGAGAGCTTGCAATGTCTCTTTCATCCACATTTTCCTAACTCAGATCCCCCAAATGATGGAATCCAAAAGGTTCTGCCCTAAAAGTGTGGATAGGTGTTTCAACTGGTTGGGGTTGCCCATGTGACCTAGGAGATTGTGGTAACTCTCCTACAAAAAAAGCATTTTTTTTCATTCTATAATCTCCACACCCATTATCCTAGATCATGAGCTTGATTTCAGATATGTTGGGGATGGAGGGTGTCTCTGTCATAGAAGTGGAGGTGAGGTGAGATGGATCTATGTATGAAGTGAAGGGACCTTCATCATTCTTTGAGACTTGGGGAATTTTGTAAAACTTGGCTTCCAAGTTTTTTCAATAGGCAAATGGCTCAAGATCACCATGTATTGTGACCTCCTAATTTTGGTATAATAATTTGACACATTGGTGGAATGTTGAGGTGACTACCTTCATTCCATGAATCTATGGTAATCCCAAGAGGATGTTGTAGGGCAAGTCAAGGTCGAGGACTTGACATGTGGTTTCCATAGTGGTTGGCCCCGATTGGATTGGGATCTTGATAGTGCCTTGAGACACTCTTTCCTGGTCATCATACGCTCTAATGGTGATTCCTTTGTTTTTTTTGATGGAATCTTCTAAAATTCCCATGTTCTTTATGAGTTTAAGATAAAAAATATTGAGGCTCACGCATCCATCCACCAAGACCCTTTTGACCTTTTTCTTGTGAACCAACACTTGAAGGTGAAGTGCATAGTTGTGAGATGGCTAGGCGGAGAAGTCCTGATAAGAAAAGGTGAGGAGATTTGGTGTGACGATGTTACCAACCATAGCCTGGAATTATTTTTTATTAAGGGTAGCAGAGATAGTGGACACAACTAATGCTTAATCAAGGATTTTCCTATGGGCAACAAAAAATTTCAGTAACTCCATGATGGAAATTTGAGTGGGTGTTCTTTTTAGCTGGTCAATGACATTATAATCATAGGGAATAGATTTTGGGTTTGAAATGGGGGTCTTAGATGGCTATGATTCCCTTGCAATAGTAACCTTTCCACTACGTGTGGTGAATCCACAATCAGGGTTGGCTCCTCTGACACTAATGGCAGTGACCATTTTGTCTATGCATGTGGTAATGTCTTCATATACAAGGTTTCCACTAGCATACTTTTGCTTCCCTTTGTTGTTCCCTTGGTTATTTCCTTGATTATTTCCCTGATTATGATTCAACATCAGATTCATGTATATTTTGAGGTCTTGATTTCTAGCAGGTTGTTCGACATTTATGATCTTGTCCTCAATCAGATCTTCGATGATGTTCTTCAACTTCATAGAGTTGGTGGTCGTGTGTCCCTTGAGTTTATGATAATCACACATGAGATTTTCATTGTATCAGGGTGGCTTCACCTAGGGTTCACTATAATTATCATGGGTGGGGACCTTGATGATGTTCTCATTGACCAATTTTTTCATGATTGATTCAATTGACTCCCCAAGGGCTATGAATTTCCATTTTGGGGGAAACTTGTTTCACGGAGGTGGTCCTCCCTGATTATTGAGAATGTTGATCTGATTTTTGGGTGGCTGCTAGTTCACCACATTTGTTTGTGTTATTTTGGTTGTTGTTTTGTAGTCGATGATGATGTGTTTGATTATTTTTCTTGGGAGCGCTGATGACAACCTTGGCATCCACCACTCCATAGTTGGTGATATTTCGGTTCTTCGCCCATCTGCAATATTTATTGTTGTAACTGGTGGATGGGTGACTGTCTTGATTTTTAGGATAAGTGGGCATGCCCGCTTGTGTAACAAGAGCTCATTCAATATTGAGTTCCTTGGGGATCAGTTGATTGTACGTAGTGATGCATTACATCTTCAGATAGAATGCCAAGGTTTTGTCTATATTGGAAATGATGGTACAAACTTGTTGCTCTTTTGGCATGGCCCACTTGCTTCGATTGGCCTTGGCTCGCCATCATTGGAGAAAGGTGGTTAATGATTCCCCCTTACCCTGTTTGAGCACTGAGAGTTCTTCCAAACTAACATCCACATAAATTTTGAATGTGTAATTTTGGTGGAATGCATCTTTAATTTCCTGAAATGTTTTGATTCATGTAGGTAGACAAGAAAACCATTCCATAGCATCACCAGCCAAGCTTCAAGGTAATAGTTGCATTAGATATGTGTCATTGTAGGTGATTTACATGCAATGTACCTGAAACTCCCTAATGTGATCTTCGGGGTTTCCCATTCCACGATATTTATCAAATTTGATGATTTTGAATCCCTTCGAGAATGGTACCATTACCAAGCTTCTGTCGAACGAACAAGGGCACAAGTTGCTCGGTGTCTTGATTGTCTTTCTTGATTGAAGATATAGAACTTGTTGCGAGAGCAATTTGATTTGTGTCATCACGTCACCTTGTGGATCAGGAGGTGGGGTAAATAGGTTTTGGGGTGCAGGATTGATGGGTGGGATGTTGGTGTGGTTTTGTTGCAAGCCTTGATGAGCAAGTGATGCATGTGCTTTCTATTGAGAAAACAACACTTGTTGTTGGTCCTATTGTTTCTATTGTGCCAACAACGCTTATTGTTGATCGTGTTGTTGTTGTGCCAACAACGCTTGTTATTGGTTGTATTGTTGTTGTGCCAACAATGCTTGTTGTTGGTCGTATTGTTGTTGTAATTGATAGTATTGCAAGGCTTATTGATACACTTCTTGTTTTGCTTGTAATTGTTTTTGGTACTGTGCTTGCGCTTACTGAGCTTAGAATTGGACTCGTGCTTGAGCATGCACCTATTTGATTTCCTGTGCAATCTGAGCAGTATGTGTTGCTTGCGTAGCTTGTGTGGATTGAGTAGCTTGAGCTACCTACATAGCTTGGGAAGATTTTGCTACTTGTTGTTGTTGTAACAAGGCTTGGGCTTGTACAGCCTATTGTGCCTATTATGCAGCCTATTGTGCCTAATCTTGTTGAGCAGCTAGTTGTGCATCTTGTTGATTTTGGAGTGCTTTTTGTTGGGTGCTTTGTCGAGTAGCTTGTAACATCATGGTGAATGAATTGGTCGCATTGTGCCTTCATGGTAATGGTGGTGGATTGGGAAGAATGTCGACCATTATGATGAGCAAAACGGTCGTGTTAATGATCAGAGTTCAAGTTAAGGATGGTGCGATTGAGGTGCTTGGTCCCTAAGGAATGGTGCTTCGAGGAATGGTGGATGTGTTGATTGTTGTGGTTGCCTAGATGGTTTTCATTTATTGTTGTGATATAGATGACACAACTGGTAGATTTGAAAAAGTGTTCTGATTTGAGTGGTTGATGGTGGGAAGAGGGGGAAGACCTAACCCAAGGGATGATGTAGATGTGAGCAGTAGAGGTGGAAGTGGTTGAAAGACAGGTGGTGCAATCCCTAGAAGTGATGATGATGGATCCAAGATTCCCCCTACTCCAAAAAAGTCACCTTCTCCTTGTGAGATAGGAAGAGAGGTTTGCATGTCCAGAGGATAATATGGTGTTGCCTAAACTGAGGATGAATTTGTATGATCATGAAACATGAGCGGGATGTAAGGTTGTAACGGATTTATCGAGATGGATTGATTTGATGTGGCGCTTGCATTCAACCCTCGGTTGTTCACAAGGCAATTTCTTTGGAGTTCGTGAAACATGGTACTTTCCTTGTTAAAAACCGACGGGGTTGAAGTGATAGATGATATGATTTAGGGGATGTCTTGAGTGATGTTTTTAAGTGGAAGTGTGGATGTGGGTGAGGGAATGATATTGAGAGACCTCTCCACAATAGTGCTTATTTCAAAGTCAGAAGGGAGCTTAGCCCCTTCTTTTGAAAACTCTAACATGTATTGGGATGGGTACAATCTCAACATGGCACTGACAATTTGATGGTTCTCAGGGTTTTGCACCATTTCTAGAAGTTCTAATTGTGTCATCCCATTGTCAGTGATGTCCTCTTATATGACCTTCCTCTTGAGAATTTTGAGGCACTTGAGGAGGATTGACTGGGAGGTCAGTGGTTATCATCGGTTGAATGTTGTTTTGGTTTGACTTAGATCACTTGAAATGGGTGTTTCTTTGTTTTGCTCCATATTCCTCTTGTGTTGAGAGTGAGTTTGAACCATAAAATAGAGATCAATTTTCAGGAATGTAAGAGATGAACCTCTAATCCCTTAGATTGGTCTAAACCTTAGGTTCGAAAAAGAAAAAAAACTAGGATAATTCAAGGACCAAAGTGATGATGGGGATGAGATAAATGAAAAATGGATGATGCAGATGAATGGAAATTTTGAGGAACCTTGAGGGAAATGCTTAACTTTTAGGACTTTGATTGATTGATTATGATGGATTGATAGTTTGACTGAGTGTGTTAAGTCAAACAAAAGTGATAATGTACTTGTAAACTTTAGTAAGCTATGTTATCCTAGAGTAAACTTGTACAAGAGGGTAGTTTGACTAAGTGTGTTAAGTCAAATGAGGTGATTATGGATTTGATAATTTGGCTAAGTGTGTTAAGCCAAGAAAAGTGATAATAAACTCATAAAACCCTAGGTAGTTGTGTTATCCTAGATTAAACTCATGCACAAGATGATAGTTTGACTAAGTGTGTTAAGTCAAATAGAGTGATTTGATTTTGCCTAGCAGTTTAGCATAAATGATGTTTACAAAATTTCCAAGAGTTATTGGTGAGGTGATTTTTAACTAATTTTAATGGTTGAGAGGTGGATGAGAGTGATTGGTTTTGATCTTAGACTTGACCTAGATAACACTCCTTCTTACAAGACCTCAGTTTTGAAGAACACGCTTGACTTCCTATGTGGGAAAAGTGAACCTTTCAAAAAGCTTAGGATTTTGTTGATAATAGAACTTATACAAGTTAGGGTTGTTTCTTGAAGCTTTCTTGTAAAAGTTGTAAACCAATATTTCTCTAACTTCAAGAAATCTTTCAAGATGCTCCTCACAAGCTTTTGGACTAAGACTTTTGAACTTGGGTTTCCGGATTTTGATCTTGCGGGAAATCATTTGAGATAACACATGTGTGGAGTCAATTGTCTTTTACTTTGCTTAATTAATTCTTTTTACCATAAACAGTTCTTTGATTAAAGTTTCAAACTAAATGTCTATGTCTCAATTCCTTTTCATTCCACAAGGTCCATTATGTGAAAATAATGGTTTCAAGAACATAGTTCCCTAAAATGACTTTAGTGAAAACAAATGATGATTAAACCCAAGTACTTAGAAACCTCTAAGGATAGAATCCCTAGGGAAAGCAAGAGCACTTAGATTTGTCAAGGGTATTTGTTTCCTCCAAAAGGGTTTGAAATTTTGAAGTTCTTTGTGAATGTTTGTTTTCAAATGTTTTAGATCCAAGCAAAGTGTTTTGATTCCAATAACATGCACAACCCTAGGCTGAAAAGATAATGTTCGTTGGGTTCCCACTTGGATAAATCTAGCTACACATATTCAGTGTGGATGATTAGATGCTTGACCACACAAGCTCCCCCTTATAGTGCACTCGCTTCTCGGGTCAGCCAAGCATCAATACCCATGAATCTCCCATGGCATAATTTTCATCTCTACAATAAATGTGCATGTATATGTGGGACAGCTTCAAAGGACATGACCTTTTACACCAACAAATATATAGGATTTTGGCCTTTGCTAAATAAGGGGTTTTAGTTTGGACTTCCCATTCATAGGAGTTGACCCATGTGGCGAGAGACCATTGTTGCCCTTCTCGTCGGAGCCAACCACGTGATACTTCCTTTTGTTCCAGTACCCAATTTTATATCCCGGTTGGGTCGTTCCCTTGGGTGTGTAATTTTTCCCACAAGGAAGGCCCTCTAAGATAAAAAAAAAGTGAGCAGACATATTCGTAGTTCGATCAACATTAGTTTAGAAACAAAGGGAGAACACACACAATAGGCTTACTCACACTCGCAAGATGTTTTGTTCAATTTTAAGGTATCCAAATCAAAGTGTAGAGGTAATATTTTAAACAATCTAATATCAACAAAATACTTTTGATTCTCAAGATCATTATGAAGTGTGAGAGAAGCGCATACGACTTTTAAATGATATTAATTTGTGAAGAAGATTGCAAAGCATAAAAAAAACTTGTTCATTTTAGACCATAAAAGCAGTGATTTTGATTCATTTTAAAGCACCAAAACAAGATGTGATGAGAGGCTATATCGCATAGCACCATCATCAGCAAATTATATACAACTAAAAGATAAGGATCAAAATAAAGGAGTGGCTAGGTACATTGACGGGAGGCCAAAAGCATCATGGAATATTGTAGGGTTTATAAATAGTACATGACCTAGGTCAACAAATAAGCAACCCAATTGTATATTTGAGGTGCGAGAGGGAAACTGTGTATTTGTATGTGTGATAAAATCAATAACTGCAAGGGAAGAGTTGCTAATCGATTACAATTTGAATTGCTTAGATACAAACACAATTACTATGGGGGTGGTATGTACTATATACCATTTTACCCAACCTCCATTTAATGACTCCAATATACCATTTTATTATTATGTTTTTTTTCGTAAGTCTATTGGTTTCATTTTGGTAATGTTTTTTATATTTAATTTTTGTCACAGTGGGACATTGATCATATGAGGAAGGCTCCGGCCCAGAGTGCAGATCACGATCCATCTTCAGGCGCTTCTATCCAATAGGTTTACCTCATTGTAATTGTACAAATTAGATACAAGCAAAATGTTTTATTATTATGTTTTTTTCATGAGTTTATTAGGTTAATTTTGATAATGTTTTTAATATTCTTGTTGTAGTTGGCTGATCGGGGAAAGGCACCAACAGTACAGGAGAGCATCCATATGGAGGTGCAGTCACTATTATGTGATGATGACATCACATTTTCCACAAACCCTGTGGATATGATGGGGAAGGCCCAAAAAAAATGCAATTAGGAAATCCTTCAGTTGGTATTCGTAGTTCATCAAATAGATGAGATAAGAGAAAGGGTTAAAATATTGTCTAAGAGAGCATAGAACTTGGAAGTAAGCTGTCATGAGATCTTTAATTATAACGTAAGTTTATTCATGGTTTTATATTTTGTACTCTTTTATGTCGTGAACTACAATATGTGTTGTTTTTATAGGATTATTTGCGTCCTCATCATACTGTTGGCCATGATCAAGGTACTGCAAGTGTTTCTCGGCAAGTAAGGGATGATACAAGTGTCAATCCTGATCTTCCTACACATACAACACATCATCCAACCCCATCATTCATGCCTATATTATCGACTAAAATGTCAGCAACACATACCATGCAGGCATTCGGTAGTCCACCCTCTGGTAGCGAACACATGGCACTACATGTGTCAGTGCCTATGGATGTAGAGGCCACTACTACTAGTGATGTTTTAGTAGCATTTCCTAGATCTTCTCATATTACTAGTATAGGAACATTGCTGGTCACATTTGTGGTGACCAAGGATTTCCTCCCCATAAAGATAGAGAAGCTCCCAGGTACATTAAATTTTTTTAATTATTATTATTTTATTTGTTAATTATTATTATTTTCCTACATTAAATTGCCTATTTATAGCTACTATATATCCGGTTGTATGCTTATCATGCTTTATGCTACTACATAGCTATATACTACTCCTAGTGCATACCTCAGCTTTACTGCATGTTTCATTCTCTTATTGTTGAACCAATCCTCATTTTGAATAAACCTTGCAAAGGCATTCATGTCATTGTTGATTATGCCCACCCGATATACATCCCATGCATTGCCTAAGAAGCAGCTCATTGCCTTGGTCTAGTGTTGCGAGCTACTAGTGCCTTCCTCCCTAGCTTCAACCTCCACTTCTTTCCCATCTCCCCCTGCCCCATTTTCTTCAAAGATGTATTTCAGGGAGCTCACCATACCTTCTGCGGGCAGTTCCAAGATAGCATTTTCCACCACTTCAATGTTGATTAGCGTAAAAAAACCCCCAAGCTTCTCCACCAATACTTCTCTGGTGACTAGAAAATTTATTAATAGGCTTAGGACTACCTCATAAATTCTACCATTGCACCAGTGGTTCCCCTCCTGCAAGATCTTCTAGGTTATTTTCTCTATTGCTTCGATCACTTGTAGGGAACCGACTGAGAAATTTTTTTTGCACTAGGCTCTCAACATCTTGTTCGAGTAGATACAGTGCACACCAAACTTATACACCATTTTCCTTTTGAAGTTTGAGTCTGGAGCAGTGCCTTAACACCTTCTATCCCTCGGCTTCCTATAAATGCTTGCGCTTGTCCCGTGAGTCTGGCACAACTTCCTAATGCTTTGGCTAAATGTTGCTCGAGTCTTATCTATTATCCCATTCGATTGTCCCAGCTCACTGCTTTTTAGAGATTTCAGAGATCTTTCATCCACCCAAACTATCAGTGATTAGAAGTGTTGGCAGTCCAGACAACTGCTCCATGCAGTTGTCAACTTTTAGTACCTGTCCTTGATTTACTCTGTAGTTTGCCAAGAGGTCTGTAGCCTTGGTTTTGTGATATGTTTTCCAATACTACTTGGTTCTGGTGGATAAACTTGGTATCGCTTTGTTTTGTATTTTTGCATTTTTTCGCCTTCCTACCTGCTCTCGCCCATTTTTTTTTTCATTAAAATTTTTAGAGGTTTCATGTGTTACAATGCATTATTGCATTCATTTTGTATTTTTAAAATGTTTTAATTATTATTATATATAATCCAATTGAAATTTACTTATTGATCACTCTTTATAGACTAATGATCCCATGATCATTTTGTAGGAAATGATGTTTTTTATAAACATCTAAGTGATATTACATTGGAGCTCTTCAGGCCCACCATACATACACAGTGGAATGCCCAAAATCAAGATATAAAAGATGAGCTCATTAAACATTTAGTTGTGTTGTTCGGTGATAAAACATTCAACCAAACCAAGGTCCTTAAGAAAGCTGGTACCTATCTAAAGTATGTGAGGGACCAATATAGGTCACATTTAGAGAAGAACATAAAGTACGAGCATCCCCCATGATTCTGGAAAGGGAGTGGAAGGACTTGATGTCGAATGGAAAGGAGAAAAAGAAGAAAGGAAAGATACCACCGGGCCAAGGAAGGTATGTGATACTATCAACAATTTAATTATATACTGATTACTCTTTATTTTAACATAATCTAACGTATTTCAAATTTTTCATAGGCTGCCCGACACATCGAAGGAAACAAAGGCAAGACTAGAAAAACACGGGCAACACAAACTTGGCTCTGGTGGATATATGAAAATAGCTGCACAATTTGTAAGTATCAATAAATGAGATATTGCATCCAAATAATAAATTGCAAACAATTTTGGTTTTATCACACCATAGAAGCAAAATTCATGATCACATGCAAAAATGCAGGGCTTTGATTTCAACAGAGTGCCCACAGAAGAGGACCTAAAGATTTCCTTTTACCAAGGCTATGGAGCCCTATCTGAATAGCTAAGAGTCTTGACTGGGAAAACACAATCTTCCACTGCATCCAACATGCAGGTAAATAAACTCAATAAAGTTTATTTCAAATTGAATACTTGTGCAATCTGTTCAATATTAATTTCCACCATAATAATGTGCCTATTTGTTTTACATAGATAAGTAATGATAATACTGCACATGACATTGGAATGTAGCCTGGTCAGGGTGGAGCACAACCTGCTGATAAATTCCATGGTGTGCATCCTGGTACTAGATATATTTATGTGCTATACAAAATGTAGTATGGATTAATACAATTAAATATATTTAATTGCATTTGGTGTATTAATCAATGTAACCTTTAGTGTTTCAACTTTAGAGCATGTAGAGTGTGATCAACATGTTGAGATTGACCAGGCTAGACAAGATCAAGAATATGATGTGGCTCCATCAGGTAAAGAGGACCACTCTAATGTTCTTTTAAACATATTTAATTGCAATTGGTGTATTAATTAATGTAATCTTTCGTGTTTCAACTCTAGATCAGGATTTAGAGGGTGTTCAACATGTTGAGCATGAGGCTATAAGACAATATTAAGAACATGATGTGGCCCAATCAGGTAAAGAGCACCACTCTAATGTTCTTTTAATTAATTAAATACATGTAACAATAATAATAAAACATATCAATTTAACATTTCTTTGCTATTGCAGAAGACCCCCCCTTGCAGCCATGTCCACGTTGTGAGTACACGACTAGGCATACATTAAGATCACGAGAAGAGCTCAGAACAACTCAAGGGGGGACAGATGATTTTGAAAACGATACTCCACTTCAGCTTTTTTTAGTTGCAAAAGAGAAACAAAAAAAGAAGTGATTGTAATCATATTATGATAGCCATATTTTGGATAATATGTAAAAACTAAAAAAATGAAATATGTTAATGAATGAATGTGAATATGTTAATGAATAAATGTTATATGTTAACGAATGAATTTTATATGTTATTAATGGATGAATGAAGGAATGTGAATATGTTAATGAATGAATGTTATATGTTATTAATGCACGATGAATGAATGAATGTTATATGTTATTAATGTTATATGACCGGGTATGGGGAATTGAGAGTGATGTGAGGGGGGGGGGAGGGCCAAATGAGCTTCCACCTTCACATGGTTGGCCATGTTAAGTAGAGAATATTAAACTATTCTCAAAACAAAAAGAAGCTCAATAAGGTAAGTAATGCACTTTTCAATATAAGAAATGCATCTTTTGAAGCATCAAACCAATCTGCAAAGATGAAAGAAAGTGCTAACTTTTCACTATGAACATTGTGTTGTGTGTGGATTTGGTTTCAAAGCTCTGTTTTTTATTTTTATTTTAGTGGTCTCATTAATTTCACTTTTCTTGCCCACTTGGTGATTAGTAGGTAGGTTGGAAGTGCTTCATATCCATATGAAGAATATGAAGCTCTCTGATTATGTACATATTGTAGAACCTAAATTTATTTTTGCAATTCTAGATCTAATGTCAAG
Organism: Sequoiadendron giganteum; assembly: GCA_007115665.2. NCBI lineage: Eukaryota > Viridiplantae > Streptophyta > Pinopsida > Cupressales > Cupressaceae > Sequoiadendron > Sequoiadendron giganteum. Next base: position 530,827,730 of record CM021101.1, read on the forward strand.
CAGTGCTTGGATTTTGAGAGCATTTATTAATCTTTTTTTTTCTTGGTGACAATATATATTAATCTTTAGGATTCTTGGTACAGGTTGATCTCAAAAGGATTGGTAAGGATACTCATGGATATGTTGGAGTAGATCTTGCAGCTTTGTGCATTGAGGCTATACTTCAGTGTATTGGGGAAAAAATGGATGTCATTGTCTTAGAAGATGAGACAATAGATGTTGAGATTCTACATTCAATGGTCGTGACTAATTAGCACTTCCAGACTGCATTGGGCTCTAGCAACCCATCCGCTATTCGTGAAACTGTTTTTCCAAACCATGTCTAGACGTTCAATTTTTCTCATATCGATTAAGTAGGGATTGTATTTTTAAACTATTGATATATTGTACCCCTAAATTTTCAATTCCTAAGTTTGTTTGTTTCTAATGATTTTCATAATGGTAAATTTTCTTATGAATATTGGGAAAACATTGATAGGTTGTCAAGTTCCAAATGTCACTTGGGAAGATATTGGAGGGTTGGAAAATGTCAAGAGGGAGCTTCAAGAGGTATATTGAGATACGTGGTTCACTATATTTTTGCCTTGCTTTTCTTTCAATGCAGAAAACCTGCTTTTGAAGGAGATATGAACTAACGAAATTTATATAAGTTTTGTGTACACTGTTCAATATCCAATGGAGTATTCTGAGAAATTTGAAAAATTTGGAATGTCTCCTTCAAAAGAAGTGCTATTTTATGGACCACCAAGTTGTGGAAATACATTGCTTGCAAAAGCCATTGCCAATGAATGCCTAAATTGCCATTGCCAATGAATTGTTATCAATGTGGTTTCGAGAGAGTGAGGCTAATGTGACACATTTTTTATAAGGCCAGAGGGTCAGCTCCTTCTGTCCTGTTTTATGATGAGCTTGATTCTATTGCTACGCAGGTGTGTTGCTTTTTTATAAGTGAAATTTTAAGGTTGACTATAAATGACTGAGAATTTTGTTTGACATTTTTGAAGTAGGCTCTAACTTGTGATGCATAATTGGTTTGCATGTTTCTACTGTGGTAGTAGTGTTGGGGATGTTAGTGGTGTTGTAGATAAAGTCCTTAATCAATTGTTGATGGAGATGGCTTGTATGATAGCCAAGAAAATAGTTATCATTATTGCTGCTACAAATAGACCTGATATCATCAATCTTGCATTGTTAAGGCCTGGCCGACTTGACTACTTTTATATATCGCCTAGAGTCACCCCGATAAGTATTTTGATGCATTTGTATCTTAATTGACAAGAGATCATGTATCGCTAGGATATTCTATAGTTTCCCCGACGTGGTGAGTCTCCCCGATGATTATTCTTTTGATCTCAACTATGTCGCCAAGATTCCTACCAATGTAATCTTATTAGCATAACATAGCTGGTCGGGTAGACATTCAGAACTTACTTCGATGGTATATGTCTTGCTGATATGCTTCCCTCGTACTTCGTCGATGAGACAAGATGTGTATCTCGCCGATGAAACGTCATCGCTGAGACCAAAATCTAGTCCTCTCGATTTATCTTCTGAGGAAATTTTGATCATTGTAATAGTCTTGATCTTTCACCGATATGCCTACATTTCAACAAATAGTTTTTTAAAAAAAAATTGCAATGTTTCGTCAAATTTGCAATGAACTGCAAAAAGCGTCTGACGAATTTGCAATGTATTCGACAAATTTTTGCCATAATGACTTGCCTATTTCATCATGCATTCGATGAAATTCTATCGCTATTTCAATCTAAAGTATGTCACCAAGACTCTTGCCAATGTATTCTTAATGACATCACATAGCTGGTCGGGTAGACATTCAGAACTTACTTCGATGGTATATGTCTTGACGATATGCTTCCCTCATGCTTCGTCAATGAGACAAGATGTGTATCTCGTTGATGAAATGTCATCGTTGAGACCAAAATCCAGTCCTCTCGATATATATTCTCAAGCAATTTTGATCATTGTAATAGTCTTGATCTTTCACTGATATGCCTACATTTCAACGAATAGTTTTTTTTAAAAAAAATTGCAATGTTTCATCAAATTTGCGACGAAACACAAAAAGTGTCTAACGAATTTGCAATGTATCCAACGAATTTTTTCCATAATGACTTGCCTATTTTGTCATGCATTCGACAAACTTTTGTCGCTATTTCAATCTAAAGTATGTCACCAAGTCTCCTACTGATGTATTCTTAACGACGTCACATAGGTGGTCAGGTAGACATTCAAAACTTACTCCGATGATATATGTCTTGTTGATATGCTTCCCTTGTGCTTTGTTGATGAGACAAGATGTGTATCTTGCCAATGAAACTTCATCACTGAGACCAAAATCTAGTCCTCCTGATATATCTTCTCAGGCAATTTTGATCGCTATAATAGTCTTGATCTCTCAACGATATTGGTAATACATCAAAATTTTGTCGTAATGGCGATGAACTTATGTTGTTAATCCGATGGTTTGGAAAAGGTATGCGGTTCTGACGAGCTTGCGTCATGAGGTCGACGTTTTATAGTCTATCGGAATATAGACAAAAATTGAACGACGATGCTGATTTCTGTGATTCGTCGATCGGCCGACAATGTATCATCGAGATTCCAATGAATGACCATCAGAAATTGGGGTCAAATCCTATAGTGAAACCTGGTGGACACTCATGAGTTTGTAAAAAATGGGTCATGTCTTGAACCCAACCTGCACCTAGCACAGGTGTATCATTCTGAGCATTTAGAAGCTCATCAGTATTGGCTAAAACAACATATTTTCCTGATTCCTTTTCATTGCTAGACCCTGCAGCAAGTTGCTGACAAAGCCCTTTCCCTCTGACAAGTTTCGTGATTTTCATGTCAACATCAAACTCCATAACTTGTGATCCAACCTACCCTTTTCTCACTCAGATCCTTACTTAATAGAAATTATTTCACACTAGTTTGGGCAACCAAAATTTGAATCTTACTATTAGAAACTAAAGGCTTAAATTTATTTAAACTTCTAATCACAACAAGAACATGTTTTTCCACAAAAGGGTACCTTTGTTTATAATCAACAAGACCTTGAATGAAAAAGGCTAATGGTTGCTCTAAATTATAATTATTTTTCTAAACTAGCATAGCACAAATAGAACTAATTCTAGCAAAAGCATATAGAGTAAAATCTTTAGAAAAAACTAGATTTACTAGCATTGGGGTTGATGCTAAAGCCTCTTTGATCGCTTCAAAGTTGTTTTTGGATTCTCTGGTCCAACTGAAAACTGCATATTTTTTAAGCATGGCAGTCAAAGGTTGCAGCAAATTTGCAACATTAGGAATAAACCTCCTTAAAAATTTAATCCTGCCTAAAGAGCTTTGTAAACCCTTCTTGTGATTGGGAAATGGCAGTTCAAGTATGCCTTGGACCCTCTCAGGGTCAATTGTAACTCCCTATTTTGACACTATGTAACCCAAAAACTTACCCTCATGCACTGCAAAGATGCTCTTCTTTGGATTCAGGGATATTCCAAACTCCCTACATTTCTCAAAAACCTGTTTTAGATGTCACAGATATTCCTCAACATTCTTTGAGAATACTGTAACATCATCCAGATATATCAGCACAATTTTGATGATTAGATTTTGAAATTCCATATCCATGGCTCGTTGAAATGTGGCACCAACATTAGATAAGCCAAAAGGAATTCTTTTGTAAGCCATAGTTCCCCACTTCATTGTAAATGCAGTTTTGAACTGATCCTCTTCCTTGACCAACACCTGGTTCTAACCATAATAGCCATCCAATAGAGAGAATCTTTTGAAACCAGCAACTACTTACATAATCTACTCCATCGAGGGCAAAGGGTAATGATATTTCAAAGACGCTTTGTTAAGATCCCTAAAGTCAATGCAAAGCCTAATCTCTCCAGTTTTCTTTCTAACTAGTACAAGGTTAGAAACCCACGAACTATGTTTGATAGGAGAGATAATACCCCCCTCAACCAATTTGGTTAGTTCTTTAATCATTAAAGGTTCTAACTTAGGGTTCAAAGGTCTTTGTTTTTGCCTAATAGGCTTGGCTCCAGGTTCTAACTCAATTGTATGTTGGGCAATGTGGGGATCAAACCCTTTTAAATTTGAATATTCCCAAGCAAACACATCATGAAACTCTTGATATAATGCAACAAAAGCTCGTTTATCTTCAGGTGAGCATATTTTGCCTATTTTAAGGAGCTTACCTTTAAAAATTTCTAGTTCTTCACAGTGTTCCTCTTTGATCTAGAAACCATCTTTACCCTTCTTAAGTTGATCATCAGTGCTGAAAATGGACTCCAAAGTAACAAGTCCCTATGGTAGTTTATTCATCTTCAGTTGTATGACTTCCTCATCATGTTGCTTCTTAATTTTCTCTTGATTCACTACAAAAAATTGATCTTCCTCCAATAGAAATGATAGAATTTGCTCATCACTATCAAACACCTGTCAGTGAATGTTGTTATCAGGAATTGATGGCCTAACAACAACCTTTACATATTTATGTGTTTTCTCCTTCTTGATATCACTAGGGATATCAAACTATGCCCCAACAACTACAAGTCGATATCCATGTTTGTTCTGACTTTTGGGGACATAAATCAAGTTGAATGCATTGAATTCTTCGATCAGGTCCCACACTCTATCTATGTAGGACTTAAAAGCATCATTTTTTGCAACACTCAGGCCTCTAACTTGATTTACTATTAAATCACTGTCTCCATAAACCTTTAGACAATTTATTCCTCTTTTCCTTGCCCATTCTAGACCTTGCATAAGCCCTTCATATTAAGCAGTATTATTAGAATAGGAAAAAGTAAAATAGAAAGCAGAAAAATACTTATCATCTTGTGGGGACACAAGCATCGCACCCCCTCCAGCTCCATTCTTACTTTTGGAACCATCAAAAAATATCTCCCATAACTCCTCCTGCTGTAACTACAAAGAATCTGCACTTTTCTCCAAATTAGGCATATCTGCCTCAGGTTCATGCAGCACATAATTTCCCATACTAGCATCCAAAATGTGACTTTCAGGATTATCTACCACGTTCTCTGCTGCCCACTCATGCAAAAGTGACTCGAGAATGCTTTCAGCTTGTAGCTCTCGAGCAACAACAAGTTCATTGTCAGTAAAAATGACACAATTTGGGTTTGTAGCAATAGGGACAATGTTGATCATGCTTGGGTTATAAGGCTCTATGTGATCCTTAGCCAACTTCTCTGATCTGATAGTAACCTTGGTCCCATATCTCATCCTAAAAAGAGAATGGGACCAATTTGATGACAAATAACCCCCAATCCTAGCCATAAAATCCCTAGATAGACATAATGCAATAAATGGAGGCAAGTCTATGACAAAAACATCCTATGGTATGGAAAAATTGGGACATGCCTACAAGGTCAAACTCAAATCTTTGATGATTCCTATAGTATTGACAACTGATCCGTCCAACTAAAGAACCCCTTTTTATAAAGGTTGATATGTTAGTCCTAACTGATCTGCAATATTCTTGGGCATGACTGAGCTACTAGCACTACTATCAACCATACAATTATGAACCAACATGTCCCCTACTATTAGTGAAACATAAAAAGGGGGAGGCTTAACATCCTTACCTTATTGTTTGATGGGTTTTTGGTTGCTATCCTGGGGAGTATTTGTTAGGATAGTCCTAGCTTGACCTACTGTTGTCTCATCAGTCACTTTCAAATTCAAAAGAGTTGACTATAACATATCCTTTTGACCTCGGATAGCTAAAGAATCCCACATGGACATTGACACATTCATTTTTTTCATATTTTCAATTATATTGAAAGGCACAACCGAATCTACCTTATGATGAACATTCACACCAACAAAATTAGCTTGCAAATGTGGTTGCTCCTTAGCAGCTCCTTATGCAATGTGAGGCACTTGTGACATGGATGATTCAACAACAACATCATTCCCCTTATTGGTTTTTTTCTCAAGATCAAGAGCTCTTTTCTTTGCTCTTGTATTTGCTGATACTAGGTCATCTGCATTAATACCACAAAACTCTTCTCCCTAAAATTTCAACAGAGTAGCATCACTTGTAGGTTTCTCCTTATGTTGTGGAGTTGCATCATTTGGTATGTTTTGTTATGAGCCTACGATGCTCTACACCATTAGAGCTTGATTTATGAGTCCATTGGAGTAGGTAGCTTGACTATGAGGTTGGTTGCATGGATAGCACCACTCATAATCAACAACAAGATTACTTTGAATAGGGACAAGGTCCCTAGCTGCACTGACAGGTGCTGGATTATAAGCCTGGAAAGGTCTCATGTTCACATTCTACCTTGGACCTTTATAGTTACCTTGGTACTATTGCCTATTGCCCTGAACATGTTGTTGTTGGCCCTAAAAAGGTTGATTTTCTCCTTGATTCTACTGTTGGTATGGTGGTCTGTAGGATTGTTGCTTCTCCAAGTTAACTAATTTGTTCCCAAATGTTTGTAAAATGCTCTCAATCTTCTGTTGACTTTCCATAATTTTTTGCAACCCTTGTGATTGACTTGGGACTGCAGCCTCTTGTCCACCAGTAGCTGATAATGCTGGAAAAATAGGTAATGGGGCAAAAGGTGGTATCTGAAGTGGCATATTTGACTGTATTTTTGGAAAAATAGGCATTGGTGGCCTAGGAGCAATCTTTCCTACCTAAATTAAACAATTTTCTTCTCTAATTATTGTTTCAAATGCATCAGGTAAGGACACTCCTCCCATAGACTATGTCATTACAACGATATTGTTGTTAATAGCATTCAAAAAGTATAAAAATTCATATTTAAGAGGTGGCCTTACTGTTGTAGGGATTCTATCCCAGGTCCTCTGAAATCTGAAGTTAAAATCATTCATTTTCTCTTGAGGAGCTCTTTTAATAGTAGTTAGCTGCTCCAGTAGTGATAAATTATCTGATTTGTCCTTAAATTTTTTATGTAGTCTATCCCCTAACTCATCCCACATGGAAATGGTCCCAACTCCAAGACTTCCAAACCACTGCAATTCTCTCCCTTTAAAATATGTTGCAAGTAACCTTATAGCTACATCCTCTTGTGTGATATGATGAACACCGCATAAAGAGGTAACATCCCGTATATACTCGATGGGAGTTATTTGATCTTTGCCAGTGAAGACTGGAAAATTTTTAAGAGCTGCCATTGGTATAGCATTGTGTTGTGCGAGATTTAATGGACTACCTCCATTAAATGGCATGAATGGCTGATTTTTTGCTTGCATTTGAGGTGAATGTGATGGATTGACTTGAAACTGAATAACAGGAGTAATGCCTATAGCAGAAAAAGTTCCTCCTGGACTGAATGAGGGTGAATTTGGTGAAGCAAAGCGAGCTTCACTTTTCTTCTTAGATGGTCTTCCTCTCCTCCTTTGTGGAGAAAATAATGATTCAAGCCTAACACTAGGTGGTTTAGACTGAATTCTCTTTGAGGGAGGTGTCCTTTTTGCTGCTCTACCTTGCCTTCTGGGTGGAGACATTTGAAAATACTCAAAACCTTTAGAACCTCTCATTTGTATCCTTCTCATAAGTTGTGACAACACTGACCCTACTATCTTCCACTTCATGGAGTCACCAAATGTGCTTGTAAACCTCTTGAAAGGCCTAAAAATCTATTGGTTGCACATCAAAACGAGAATTTTTTTTTTTAAAGTGCACTGTCTAAGTTGACAGTCCCACTGGGCGTGCCAAAAATTGTTGTCTCCTAAAGTTGCACCCTGGTTAAGTTTTAAAACTTAACACTTTGGAGAAACATGGGATCATTTCAAGCCTGTGGGTCACTTGAATTTTGAAATGAACCTCCGGATAGGTCGGCTTCCTACTTGGTAATACCTTCTACACTACTGACTTTTGTAAGGAAAAATGAGAAGGATAACATAAAAACTAAAACTGGAAATGAAACATGATGTGATACACCAAATTGAAGATGAGATGATGAAACTCAAAAAAACTAACACTTGGTTTTAACTGATAAGAAACAAGTATGCACAATTCTCTTCAATATGTTCTTGCATAAATATTTCATTTAAAAGGTATGAATGCAAAAAATTACACAAGGGAAGGTGTACTTCACAATGAGCAAGTAAATGCAAAAGATACTCAATTAATGACCTACATGAACATATTATTTGCAGAAAGATAAAAAAATGAGACAAAAACCAGGAGGAAGTGATAAAACTTCCACTGATGGCTTCATCAAATCACTTCATATACACTGAATTGCAAAGAGACAAAAGACAAGTATTTATTACCAATAGAATCCAAGGGAAAAATCTATATTCAGTACCTCCAGAGTTACAAAAATGGCCAACACTGCATATGGACTATCAAAAATCACTAACACCTGAATCAGCCTAATCTGAACTCCCTCAAATGAGCAACCCAAAATGGCTAAGTAGCCAAGCCCCACAAAAAATAGGTTCTAGAAACCCTATTTTCATAACCCTCCAAAAAGCCAAAAATCTAGGACCTAAATCCTCTCCATAAGAACTCCACCATGCTGAAAAAGTCAAATTGGACCAAGTCCAACAAGGTGACCCATAAAATTGACCTCAAAAAGGCCCCTAAGAGCAATAAAAACCTCCTAGATGCTCTCCAAATGTTTCAACTGCTGAAATTTCATGCCTATATTTAATCCAAGTGTTTGGCAATAGTTTCAACCTCCTCCAACTTCCTTGAATTGTCATAAATAGAAATATATCTCCATTCATCCCTTGACTTAGACAAAGCACACATATGCTCCTATTTTAAAGGTATACATGAGTGACTCTTCAATTTTGTAATATTTAAATAATATCTCACTTTAAGTGATTTATAACATATCACTAGAGAAAATATTTTACATTTGGAAGCATGGAAAAATAAACACAACATCCATCACTCGGGCCCAAAGAAAAGAAAGGTTGAAAAAATCACTAGGATGTGACACCTAAAAGGAGAAATATGAATGTTCATAAGGCATCGAAAATTCCAATTTAGTAAAAGGCACTAGGCATTGGTATCAATACATATTTATTCTTATAAAGAAAAGGCAAAAATTCCTATCTTAATCGGCCACCACTCAAAATAGGGTTTGAAACCCTAAAAATAGAACTCGAAACTCCTTCATTACACATTTGCAAAAGATGGAAGCTTCCACAAAGAGTTTTTTGCCGACCTGTCTACTAGGGTTCTCAGAGAGTCATGAAATGGGTGAAATCCGATAGGTACAAGAACATAAAGCCATGAAAGCCAATAGAGAAACCTCTGGGTAATGTACTAAACCAAATTACCTTGAGCCAAAACTCTTCATTATATCTTCTATGTTTAGGTTCATATGACAAGTCGCGGGCATAATACGCTTTGTTTCATCTCCTGTAGCTTCAATATATTTCTCTTTTCTATGGATGCATTATTTGTTTTTAAAATACAATCATGATATTGTTCTCCAATAACCTCAATTCGAGGGCTCGAATTTGCAAATGCGCACTAAATGCACCATAAAAGATACATAAGGGTTTATTTCCGCAAGTTTTATGCAATTTCTGGAGTTTTTGGAGTTTCCTTGTACCCTTTTTGGAATCTTAATGCATCTTATGAATGAAAATAAAAATTCTGAGCTGTGGTCATAAATCCATCTTGATACCCACTATTGCTCCTTTGACTATACTCCTGTGTCTCCATGACATATTTTATAGGCCATGAGCATCATAGAAATACACTTAGGTTAGAAATATACCCCTTCTCTTTTATTTTTTGTCTGATGGACGACCTTCCGCATATTCAGGTTGGAGACTGAGTCCCTTAATGGCCATGGGTATATCTCCTTTCAAAACCTCTAGGGGGTAGAATCCTCCTTAAAACATAGGTTAATTTTCCTCTTAAGCAACAATTCCATGTCCACTGTGGACTCCAGAAAGGAAACATGATTGTTTTGGTAGCACTTCTCTTGGCTCCTGTGAAAGTTCCTTATAAGAAGGGGTTTTCTTTTTTTCCTTTTTTTGAAAGTTGTCTCTTGAGTCGTCACTTTTTAGTGTATAAGTTTTATGATTTCACTACATGACCAGTCATGGTCATGACTATTGCTGCTGGATTTGCAGATGATGAATATGTCACTCCTCCATATCGGACACTAGAAAACACCACCACTTACTTTTCCTATCTATGCTTTTTGAGTATCACTGTTTTCTTATCACTTTGCCCTCTTACCATGACCTTTCAAAGTGGCTATCATGTTTGACTCTGGTTTGATTCTTGCTTCTTTTTTTCCAATCGCTAGGCAACAACTTCCATTATCCTTCTTTATAGTGCACAATATCTCCTCCTTTCCATAATATGCCTGATGACATGTTTTATTATTAAGTATACCCCAAATATTGTCAAGCCTATAGATGCAAAGTTGCACCACCTTGCCCATTCAAGGATTTGTAATGAGTTGGTCAATGCTTTCTAGGGAAACAAAAAATAGACCTTTGTAAGGCCTTTGGATTCACATTGTCTTATTATATGTTACAACCTCTCCAACAACTGTCAGAGTAGTGCCTATGGGAAGAACCTTTTCAACCCACTTTAGAACAAGCAGCTTAAGGCCTTGTAAATAGTCTAGTGTTCCACCTACAAATAAGCAACCAGATTCTTCAAAACCTCACCTATAATAGTCAATTCTAAGCTCGATGCACCATGAGCACTAACAACATATACATGGCCTATTTCATCCTCCAGCAAAATTTATGGACAAACTATTCTATTGTAATATGCTTGAAAGTATAATTAAATAGACCATTGACCAATTATCAGGTAGATGAGAACAAAAAAATCTACTAGATACCATGGGACCTCTTTTCTTTTTGAAGGCATCACAGAATAGTCTAGAATCCATGAACCAACATCATTATGCTTTAAGAAATGTTGTTCAACCATCTCCTCTGAAGTAACACCTCAGCTACATCATAAGGCTTATTCAAATGAGGCCACATTTTGGCCTGACATTCATTTCTCACTGTATACATGCACAGTCCAGATCATATATTTATGATAGTAAGTTGTCTTCCATTTCATTCCTTCTCTTGCCATGACTGTCACCAATTACACAACCTACACCTTGATACCCTTTTGCAATGAAATGTTGAAATTTTTCCATTCTCATTATTTCTATGGCACCTTTGAATGATCCTACTATTTTATGCTCCCTTCATTGTTTCAAATGAGAAAATACTTGTCAGTGACACATTATAACTGCAATCCACTTTTCAAAGTTGTATTATAGATTTCAAACATGGTAATCTACATTGGATGAATTTTTCTTCACTTAAAAGTTGTGCACATATAATGAGCTGGGCTCAACCCTCGTGGGAGCCTCATTTTACCCCACTGATTTGATCTAACAAAAATAAAGACATGATTATACATGTAGCTACACATGAAGCAAACAAATTAGAAATAAGATGCCTACTTTGCATTAATGATGACTTGTTGGTTTTCTGGAACACCTAAAATGTGCATGCAATTCACCCAATGTAGATTATGATCCGTATATATATGAATAGGGGTGAATGTGCATGTGATGAATGCAATCAGCCATTTCTTAGAGGATTTCTCTAACCTATTTCCTCATCTCTTACAGGGAACGAGAGCAATCGACAAGGAAGATTCAAGACAACCTAGAATGGACCAGAATAGACTAGTCATTCAGGCAATGATTGGTTACCCTCATCTTATGCTCCTTCATTTATTTCCTTTTCTTATTAATGTATATGCTTGCTTTTAATTTGTATTGAATAAGAAAAAGGTAATCTCATGACTTGTGTGAGATAATGAATATTTTCACATTCAATAAGATTTTCTTTTCATCAAAAGATTGTAAAAATATTTTATGTTTCATTCATTTGTAGGAATAAAATAACTTAATTTTTTCTGAAATCTTGTAATGCTATAAAGTTGTTTCATTTGCATAATTGAATGTAGCATAGAAGGTTTTAACAAAAATTTACCATTTATCTTGAAACATAGATGGTGCTTCCTGATTGAGCCCATAGGTGAAAATCTGGTAACAAGTATATAGCAGCAAATGCAATAGCATGTCAGGCTATTTGGCTGAGAAGAATCCTGGCCGATTTGAGAGAAAAACAAGAGGATGGAACAATGATCTTTTGTGACAATGTTTCATCGATAGACTTGACAAAAAATCATGTATTTCATAGAAGAAGTGAGCACATTGAAATCAGGTATCATTTCATTCATGAATTGGTTGAAGATGGTGAAATTAAAATGGAGTTTTGCAGGTTTGAGCAGCAGCTAGCAGACATATTCACCAAGCCATTGAGCATTGACAGTTTTGTGCACCTAAGGAGCAGATTTGGCATTGTTGATTTAGATCAGGTTTGATCTTGTTGTTTTGTTGGCTCAGGACAAAGGGGGAGTGTTGGAATTTATTTTTTTCCCTTGATCCTCATGTCGTTGCTTCACCTACTTATCAGGAGCTGTTTTATCTTTGTCAGTTTTGGGATCTTCATCCCTGCAGCTCCTGACTGCTCAGAATTGAATGAGGTGGCTGATTTTGAATTTGGCATTAATGTTGGTAGGTAATTTTGAATTTTAGAGGGAATGTTTGTGAAAGACAAAAGGAATGAAGGTGGTATTATTTTGTCAATTGGAGAAGTTGAAGAAGTCAATTTTTTGCAGAAGCAAGTGATTTACAACAAGAACAAAAGTTGCAGCAGAAACAGGGAATGTTCTTAGAACATTTTGTAGAGTTTTTGTAGTGAGTAGAAACTGCTCCTGATCGCTCAATGATTTCAATAAACATAATATAGTTCCAGTAGATTTTTGACAGTGAGCTTTAAACAACTCCTGATTTTATATGAACTGGTTGAGCAGTTGATAGCTCCCAAAAAATTGTAATAGGTAGTTGTTTAGTTTGTTTGAAGTTTCATGTTTTATCCATTGTCATTTCTAGCTCAGTTAATGGAAGAAAATATTGCATGTCTCCTCTTGTTTGTTATTCTGCATTTTTAGAGATTTGGGTATTTCCAGTTTAGCTGGAAATCAGAGTAGAAACTTTGTGTCTTGTTTTTTATTTTTTTTGGATTTAAAAATCTCTGACACTATGATCATATGGGGTTTTATCACTCTATTTTTTTTCCAGCCCATGAGGGCTTAAATTTTCTCTTTATTTTCATCTCTCTAATTTCTTTAAAAATATTTGTTTTTCCTTTTTTTTAAATGTAAACTTCATTGGTGTAAATTTGTAGTAGAGTGAGAATTAAAATTTTCAAACTCTATTTAATAATTGTGATCTTTCACTAATATATAAAGTTCCTTTTTATCATCATTCTTGTATGCAAATATATGCACTAAAATAAAGTGCCAAACAGGGGGAAAATCAAAAATATTAAAAAAGGGGGCTATATCAGAGAGAGTTGTGATACTTCAAAATTTATTTTCTCAAAATCCTAAAAAGTTGTAAACCAAGACAAGCATGGAGTTCAATAATGTAATTAACCTCTTACACCTTTTAACTACCATGAGTGGAAGAATCATGTACAACTTACACTCAAGAACAAAGTTTTGTATAGAATTACAATGGGTACTGAAAAGGAACCAAATGCTGCCAAGGACAAGTAAAATTGGTTCAATAAGTGTGACCAAACCTTTGGGTTTTTGTGTTTATGTATTTCAACAAAAATTATATTTCATGTGGAGGCATCAAAAACCCCACATGAAGTATGGTAGTCTCTTGAAAAGTTATTTGGGAAAGTTGATGATAGTAAAGTCCATGAGCTAGAAAATGAATTAATCAACTTAATTCCAAGTGATTACCCAACATTACAAGAATATTTCACCAAATTTAAGTCACTTCGCCAAAAATTTAAAGAATTTTGAATTGAGAAGGAAGATAATCAATTCATCTTATCAACTCTTTCCAAATTGGGATCTTCTTATTTAGTTTTTGTGTCAACATTCTACTCTACAAAAAGGGCCTTGGGTTCTAATTAGTCTATGCCAAATATAGATGACTTTATTGCTAATTTAGTAAAAGAACAAGATAAACTCATCCAGATGGGGGCCATAGTATCCTACAAGCCACATGCTTTAGTAGAAAAAAGTGTAAAATATGAAGGATTGACAAACAAAAATGAAGAAAGGAAAGATAAAGAAATACAAAAGGGAAAATCACAGAAGGAGGAAAATACTAAGAAATATGTCAAGTGTTCCTTTTGTAAGAAATTGGGGCATACTGGAACTTGACTATACGAGGAAACAAATAAACTATCTTACTCAAATCATTGAGGAAAGTAAGATTGTAAATTATGGATCTTCATCATCTACAGAGACTAAAAAGGCAAAACAAAAGTCAGAAGGACATGCTTTCTAAGTGATTGCAATATTTACTATTTTACTTCTCTTGTTTTATAAAATGTTTGTTAGTCCTCTTTTTTTGGAGGATAGTTTTTTCCCATTGGTTTTTCTATCTTTCTCCTCTTTATTTGAGAGTGTGCTTTGTAAATGAGTACCTTAAAAGGCCTAGTTGTTGAGACTCGAATTTCCATTATTTTTTTCTACCCACCTAAGTTATGCTTAAGGGGGGGTGTTAGTGTATAGTTTTAATCATACACTTAGGTAGTAGTTATGGAGATTTATTTCTTGATTGAGGAGTCCTATCCTCAAATCATGGAGATTGAAAAACTTGATTGCGGAGTTCTATCCTCAATTCATGGAGATTGGATTCTTAATTCTCTTCTATATTATGTACTTATTTTCTATCTAAATTATCAAGTTGGTTTTGTGAAAAAAAAATTTCATTGTGTTTGATTTTCACTCTTGAAGTTTGTTGGTTCTCACAATTAGAATATAAACAAACTAGGGGTTTATGATTGTCTAGCTACGTCAAAGGAGAGCCAATCAAACTGGGTTCTATTTCTTTATTAAAAAGAGGGAAATTTTGATCTTTAATTTAATTAACCTAATTGGCATAAACCCTAGATATGGAAATATGAACGATCACATAGACAAAAAAGGAAAATTCTTGAAATGGGAATAGATTTGAGAAGTGCAGATATAGGGATACCTGTGGTTGAAATTTGAGCGTCAAATGCAAGGAGGGAGGTGTGGATTTCCCTAGTCTTAATTTTTTGGGATATTCAACATTTAGATCACTTTAGCACAATCTAATTTATATTCTTTTGTAACCTATCTTTGAAGAATTTTAAAATATAAATCTATACACAAAAAAAGAGGGAAAAGGTCGTGGCGTATAATATTTTTCCTCGATCAAATCTCTCTGTTAGCATTCCCACCTCCATAAAAATAATGATAATGATGGTAAAACACATGTATCCTTAACAACGTAAAATGAAAGAAAATGATAATGAATGCAATAAATGAATAACATGAGATAATATTATGCTAGGAATGAAACCCTTGTTGAAGTGATCACACCATAGGTTGCCACAAATATTTGATGGTGAAGGAATGAATTTCCTTGAAGACCTACAAGGGTCAGTCGACATAACATAATAGAATTTTTTAGTAGGAATGTAGAGAAAAAGTAACATGTATTTTGATAACTTGCACATAATGATTACTCATAATTAATAATAAAGTGTAGATTCATAATTCTTAATGTTCAAATAAGATGGAAACATGTTTATATATGCATACCACTTGAATATTTTGGACCTAGGCCAACCAAGCATCACTTTTAAAACACCAAAGGCCAATACTAATGTTTAGAAATTTTTAAAATCACATTCCCAAGACTAGGGTGCCCAACACCCCTATCTAGGTCTTTTATTTCTTTAAAAACTCAAGATGTCATGTAATTAAATTTATTTTCCCGATTTGGCCCTAAATTAAATAAATTATGAATATAACTAATTGTATTTTAAAAATAGGGTGTCCAATCTAGTGTGAAATTGTTAGGGGTAACAATTTACTACACTACATTTTTTTCAAAACCTTTGTTCAGAATATGTCTTCTATAAGTATACTTATAGAAAATTGAATGAACACTAATAATTAGGGATGAATTTAAATTTATAAAAATAAGAATAGTTTTGTTTGTTTAACTTAAAAAAATTAAACCTCAAAATTTACTCTAATTATTTTAAATTTGGAGTATGTTTCACATTACTTGTACAAGGTAGAGCTTCAATATATATAGAAGTCATTTTGAGAAGGTGAAAAAATGAAGTGAGAAATTTTTATTGTATTTTACATAAGTCTCTACCATGTTCCTACCAATTACAACACCTAAATACACAATATAATTTGTATTGGTTTGGTGGCATTCCAAGGTATTATTTTAGGTATGTACACTATATGGTTTTGATAATATTGTTAAATATTCAAATTTAATTTGAAGCAAGGTTTTTGATGGATTTTCTAGATATTTAGGAATTTTTTAATGAACACTTCTATTTATTTTTCATGTATGTCAAATTCTAGCATACACAAGTCACACATAATTTATTTTTTTAAATTTACACTAGGGGTTTAAATGAATGAAAATAAAAGCTTTTGATTAGTTATGAGCATAAGTTTATAGATTTATACATATTTTATTTCTTTTATATTTGTGCCTCCATAAAAACTATAACATAATAGAAAAAGGGTATGTGCAGGATCATCATGGAAAAAACAGGCCCTTAAGTCGCAAAAAATTCAGAAAAATCAGAGTTAGGCAACTTGACATAAATTTTTTAATAAGTTATCTATATTATTTCAAAAATATGTAAACATAGAATTTGTAGCAAATTGAATGCAGTTTCTAAATTACTAGGTTTATTTACAAAAAAATAAAATCTATTTGGTGAAAATTTGAAATTTCAATACAGTAGTACTTAAATTTCAGGGAAAAAATAAGAAGTAGGTGTCTGTCTGATCACCCTAACCACATTAAAATGATAATTATTTTTTATAGGATTCTAGATATAAGTAGAGGACTCATGTCCCGATGTGATGCATATGTTTTTGTAATTTTTTTAAAGTAAATAATTAATTATAAAAAAATTATGATTTATTTTTTAAAATATAAAGACTCGTATGTCTGACCACCTTAACTTGGTCAAAACTTCATGAAATTCATTTTTTTATTTTTTAATCTTATAGTATACGAAGCGTAGAATGTGATGCATGTTTTGGATTCAAAAAATATGATACCGTTTGAAAGTTATAGATGTTTTTCAATCAGCCTAAAAATAAAGACTTTAGTCATAATTCAATAGAAAATAATTAATAATAATTTATTAAATTCAAAGTAAAGCATAATTTATATTGGTGGAAAGATGAGAATATCTTTTAAAAACCCTTTTTGTTTCATCAATTTTGGGTAAAAAAAAATTCGTCAGCCACATACCCATCATATTGCCACTTTTTGACCCATCATGATCCTGCACATACCCAAAACTATGATTACAATTCTTTATAACATTCACATGTTTCAATATTATTGGCTACAATTTATAGCAGATATACATTTATCTTATAAAAAAATAGCACAACCATTCTAATATTTTCTTAGACAAATTGAATAGGAATTACAAATAGTTTACTATATATTTCAAATAATTTTATTACAAAGTATAGATGTACCTTTGACTACATCTCATTAGTGATAGATCCCTATTGAAATAATATTTAATATATCTAAATTTTATCATTCAGAAAAATATATACATGCATTATAGTGAATTTGCAATGTGGTATACAATGTTGGTCACTTAAATTTTCCATATTCCATAGCATAATACCTTATTTGGAGTAATTTTAAATAATTTCTACTCTCTCAAGTAAGCAACATCTAGTGATACAAAATTCATTAAAAATCACACATTCGTAAACACAAAAATAAAGGAAAAATATCCAAGGCCAGCGGAAGTTCACCTCCCAACCTTAGGACTGCAATGCAATCCACCCCAAGCTTGGGGAAGACAACATGGTACCTAGGTATGATAGATCAACACTTAAAC
Organism: Sequoiadendron giganteum; assembly: GCA_007115665.2. Taxonomy (NCBI): domain Eukaryota; kingdom Viridiplantae; phylum Streptophyta; class Pinopsida; order Cupressales; family Cupressaceae; genus Sequoiadendron; species Sequoiadendron giganteum. The sequence goes on from CM021101.1 coordinate 530,845,739, forward strand.
CCATACCACAAAGCTACACTACATTTAAAAAAACATAAACAAAACCCCACCAAATAATCACAAGGAAAAACTATTGCACAAATATTCTCCAAAGAATATTGAGAGAGGTGTGGGGTTACCTATTGTGGGGAAAATCACAATGACTAGAAAATAAAAAATCTACAACATCCATTTCGTCAATGCAATCAAATATCCTTTTCATACACAATTGCATATAAAATTCCTCCTCAACCATGCACATTCAATCCTATACCACGAGCACATGGGGTATTCATACCCTTAAAAATTTATGAAAGGATACCACACAGTCAAGCCCCAGATATGGAGTTGTCTCACCACTTTGTGAGATCTTACTCCAACTATCCCAAAAGTCCCAAAATAATACCAAAAATATAGGAACAACACTAGCATCCATAATAAAACATATAATCACAACCAAATACATTCACACAATCTTTATTTTTACCAAGCTAAATAAAATGAGGTAGGAAGCCTACCTTTTCAAATTTCTAACACTTGATGAAGGTTCATGTATCTTAACAAACAACTTTTCTGCAAATTCTTCTCTCCAAATCTATTGATATGTTTTTCTCTTATCAAATCACAATAATTCAATAAAAAATGTCCCTTGCAAAAAAATAAAATCCAACTCCTCAACAAATTTAAGAACTAAATTGAGATCTCAACATTGTCATCTCTTATTGGTAAGGATACACTTGTCACCTTCATAGTTCATATTTTAACTAACCCTTAATATCTTTCTCACTCATATACGAGAATCCCTCTTGGGACTACTTGAAATTGGTCTCCTAATTATGTGAGAAAGGTAATGCGGGAAGATTCCTCACCTAGGATAATTCCATGTGTTCCTACAACATGCTCACACCAAGACTTGACCTAGCATAATCAAAACTTGTCACATTTACAAATTGTAATAGAAAACCATTGAAAATTCACAAATGGTTTAATCTATGACCTATAGAAGATCTCTAATCGCTAGTCTTATGATATAATACCTTAGGGAACTAAATGAGATTAAAATAAAAATTTGAAGCCAAATTAAACTTTAGAAAATATGAACTTCAATTTTGATGCCTAAGATAACATATTCTTTCAATTTGACTCACCCAAGAAACCAATAAATATAGGTCTCTAATTACAAATATTAAAATTTCTAACAATGAAATACATATTTCATATTATGAACAATATTTTTCACGTCACATGATAATTTATACATGATACATGACCTTAGTACCAATATATCATAAAAGGGAAAAATAATTGAAAAAATAAAAAAGTTAAGAGAAATAATTCATCCAATGGTGAAAGCTACTTCTTCTAGTACCTTGGACAAGTACCATGATGAAAACCTAGCAAAAAAAAATCATGTATAATCCCCTATCCTCTTGCACTCTTTGGGTAAAGTTTCATCCTATCTACCCCACCCTATCCACATCCTCCACTATCCTCATTCCCTTATCCGTAATCCTATCTAATTTCATCCTCCCATTTCCACCATTAACTTTGACAAGGATAAGGATATTCATAATAATATAATATCCTACATACATTATGATAAGCATAACATTAATCACATATTCATCATTCTATCCAACTCCATCCCCGCTTCCCATATTTGATCTTGAGAAAGATCCTAGGGATAAAATATGCATGCATGTACATACATACCTTGTCCATATCATTTATTATCCTCCATCCCATATCTTCCATCCTATCCAAATCCTCCCTCCCTACCTCCTTTGGTCTTGAAAATAATATGGGAAAATATCTATGCATGCTTTCAACAATGAAATCCTTTCTTGCTCTACCATTCATATCCTTTATGCATTGTCCTTCAATGTCATGCATCCATTACCAAATTCCATCAATAATTCCACTACCTCTATTATTCAGGGTATATTACTCCTTTACAACATTATCCTTGGATATCTATCCATATGCCCATCCACTCAATCCCCCTATCTCCTATTCAAATAATCCCTCTAACCTTCCATCATTACTCTAAATCTTGGCTCTCCCTTGTTATTGAATCCTATCAATTCCTCTATTTTATCCTAATCATGGGTATGTGCAGGATCATGATGGGCCAAAAAGTGGCAATATGATGGGTATGTGGCTGACGAATTTGTTTTTACCCAAAATTGATGAAACAAACAGGGTTTTTAAAGAAGATTATCATCTTTCCACCAATATAAATTATGCTTTACTTTGAATTTAATAAATAATTATTATTCAAATTCTATTGAATTATGACTAAAGTCCTGACTTTTAGGTTGATTGAAAAACATCTATAGCTTTCAAATGGTATCATATTTTTTGAATCCAAAATACACATCACATTCTATGCTTTGCATACTATAAGATTAAAAAATAAAAAAAATAATTTCATGAACTTTTGACCAAGTTAAGGTGGTCAGACATACGATTCTTTATATTTTTTTAAAGTTGTCATAATTTTTTTATAATTAATTATTTACTTGGAAATAAATTATAAAAAATACGCATCACATTGGGAAATGAGTCCTCTACTTATATCTAAAATATTATAAAAGAATATTGTTATTTTAATGTGGTTAGGGTGGTCAGACAGACACCTATTTCTTTTTTCCCCCCGAAATTTAATTACTACTATATTGAAATTTCAATTTTTCACCAAATAGATTTTATTTTTTTGTAAATAAACCTAGTAATTTAAAAACTACATTAAATTTTCTAAAAATTCTATTCTTACATATTTTTGAAATAATATAGATAACTTATTCATTTTTTTATGTCGAGTTGCCTAACTCTGATTTTTCTAATTTTTTTGCCACTTAAGGGCCTATTTTTTCCATGATGATCCTACACAAACCCCCATCCTATATTGCATCCAATCTTGTCCTATCCAATTCATTTATCCTCTATCTATCCTTCTAATCAAACCATTCTAAATCAAGAAATCCAAATGTAATAAATACTAATACATACAATCCAACTTGCAATCTAGCTCATCATCCTAAATAAATCCATAATTTTAATCCAAATTAATTGAAAACTATTGATCCACTATCAATTTATCATCTATATGTATCCTTCACAGTGCACGTGTTGGATAAGTGCATGAAGTTGTGACACGAAAAAGCTACCAAATTGGGAAAAACACAAAAAAGGATTTTTTTGTGCATCATATTTGGTGAGTGCCAAATTTGGTTCTTGCCAAATGGCTTGAACTTTAGATGAGAACCAAATTTGGTGCTCTCAAAATAAAAAATTATGTTAAAAATAGCAACATTTTAACCTTCATTTATCCCTTGACGATGACTTCTACCTAGTATTTTTTACCTCTACAACCCATTCTTGCCAAAAGGAGACTAATTTTTGCACTATTATCTTGTGATTCTTCATGAGGTTGTTGTGAAGACATAAGAGAGGTGAAAGAGGTATGCATTTTGATTGTTTTAGTTTCAAATTTGAATTAAATTATAGATTGAAATAGGTTTTCTAATTAAAATTTGTTTTAATTACTAGGAAATCAATTTCCACCTCCGAATATTGATAATTCACAATCACTGACTCAGAAAAACCCTCTTGAACAAGAAAATGAAACCCTTCCCTCCATTCATATGAATCTTATAGGAACTCAAGAAAATATTTCAAATCAAATAGAAAACAACAAAAGTGAACTTGAAGAAGTAATTGTAAGATTAAATGAACATGATGTAATCCACCCTCATAGGAGAGACATCGATGAATCCTTACAGTTAATTGTATCTCATGTAGGAGCAATGAGTGAACAAACTAATTTTTTTTCAAAAAAGAGAGAGGAATTAAAATAATTTTATGTAAGTGGACTTTCAAATGCACAAGTGAAGAAATAAAAAAAATTGCAAAGACAACTTGTGTGCCCTTTTCACAAACCCAAGAACCAATGCACCTTTATCACTACTATGCTAGAGGTTCCCCATCTATTGGTGCCACCATGAATTAATTAAAAAAAAAATTGAGAGTGGTAGTGGATGGTTTTTGACCAATGTCCATGCAATAACTACAAGGTCCCATAGTTATTTTTTGAGGAAACTCTATTGTGAGTTTTTCCTCAATAAGATGCCAAGTTATTTTGACTATCTAGACTTTTAGGATAGAGGTGGGGGCTCCACACATGATAGAGTGGGTGTATTATGTAATCTATAGCTAGAACCAAGACCCTTGGCTAAACCCATGGTGAAGCATGTCAATTTCCCTTTCGTTGTGAAGGAAAGTGTCAAGTTGGACACATTAGACTTGACTAGCTCGCTTACTCAGAGAATTGTACAATGTGTGAGGCCTCTATAGACATGAAAAATTGACTTATGCATCTAATTATGCTTCATTCAACATTATTTCGTCTATTAATTAAATAAATCAATTTAATTAAATCACCAAGGTTATATCTCTAGTTAAATAAATCATTTTTATCTCCTAAAGATTCATGTTTTAATTAAATAACATGTATTTAACTAAATGGCTAATGATCATTATCTCCTATCATTTTGATTTATTTTAACCCACAAATCTAAGTCAAAATCTCACAATCAACTAATCACTAGCTTAATTAATCAAATCCCTGATTAATCCTAAACCTAACCCATCTCCCATCCTCTAGCTTTTCCCACTTGCACAATAAATCATTTATTTTGATTTATTAAAAGCTCTATTTTCCTCACAAAGAATATTCCCAAGGAATATGCCCTCATTACCTCCCTTTTTTTGACAAAAACTTGCACAATCATGGCCCATTCACATGGTGAGAAGTGGCTCCTTCCTATTGGTTGAGGATTAATCTCACATTTTTCAAATTTGCCTCTTCTCTCTTCAATCTCACCTATAAATTCAAGGCTTCTCTCCTTCAAATCCATCCACAACCTCATGCAAATTTACTCTCTTCATATTGAAAGCTAAATTTTTCCATTATCACAACATTATATTTTCATCATTTAGCTTATTAAAGGGTTGGGAAAGGGCTACGTTCTACACAAAGAGTAGCACTAATCCAATATGGAATAGGTGTGCACCATGTTGCTCATGCTTTCAATTGATTCCTTTAGCATTTCTTGTTGTTTTAAGGTATTAGTTTAGTATATCTAACATGGGGTAATATTTCATAGGGGTGTTTGATTTTGCCATGTTAGTTTGATTTGCATGGAGGGATTTATCAATATACTAACATATTGCAGAATTAGCAACCACATTTGGTGCTAGATGGAGGACCTGAACCTCTTGGTTCATGCATTCGATAGAAATGGATCTTTGTTCTATCTTTAATCATGAGTTTTCTTTTTTTCTTACATTTATCTTTGTTCTGTCTTTAACCATGAGTTTTCTTTTTTTTCACATTTGCTTCATAGAAATGTATTGATATTCAGTGAAGGTGCAACTACCTTAGTTGACTATTCTAATATGCTAGGAATTCATAATCCATAGTTTTCCCCTTTCGTCGTCTAATAATAATTTTTGCATCTTCTCTGGGATCTGATCTCATCTGCCTTGGATATATGTTGTCCTCAAGATCCCTATTTGTTGATCAGTTTTTCTCATGCTAAAAAAGGAAAAGACCTGTAGTCCATTGTCCCTCTAGATTATACACACAGTTGTGTAATAATGCCTAATCTCAGTGTAAAACTATATTCTCTTGCACCTGGTTATGAATCCATATGTGATGGCGCATTGACAGGGGTGGTGGAGAGTCATTGTAACAATGATTGAGGAATAGTACTCATGTCCACCATGCACTATTATTAAGAGTCGCCCCACATATTCATATAAATGACACCTTTTAGCCTTGTACCAGTGAGAAAAGACCCTCAATACCCGGTCAAAAGAGCATCTTCATTATGAGGAACCATGTGCCAGAAAGTATAGAGGATGAGAGAATTTTCCATTTGAAAATGGAGCTTTTTTTTACGTTTTCTGATGATTTTTAGATAGTGAGAAACTTCCATTCGTATTCCTTTAAGGCATCGATCAAATCTAGCAGTCCAATCATATCAACCCCGTTGCATCATGAAGGAGCCTAATACATAGAGTTTTATTTACTTCTAATTGGTATTTATGACTACTCGCATAGAGCATTGTGGCATGAAGGAGACTAAGGAGACTACCCTCTGGTGTGTTATATTCACATTTGAGGAGGGCACTATTTCTACAACATAGGAATCTTGGAATATTTCTTCATTAAATCTTCATCCATTGAAGTAGTGGTTGAATGTGTCAGGTGGTGTCCTAACGTCTTTTTGAATAGAATTTTCAAATTTATTTATTGATTTTTATCAGCTGTCTTTTTTTGTGTTGATTTTGAAACAACTAATTTATTGATAATGTTGCAGTGTGTTCGGTGAAAGTGACTGCCAAGATCAATTTTTTGTGCATATCTTTCAAACGTTGCAGTCTTGGAAACAATGTATTTTGATCTATTATGTCAAGTAGTTCACATGCCTTATCTAGGCATCTACAATATTTATACCTATGTTCCCATATCTACCCCTTAGTAGAACCTCAGGTGTGTTTTCCTTTAAAAGAGACTGGTGTGGTGGGTGCTAAGCATGTCATATTTCATGAAACATGAAATTTCCAAATGCGGCTCCCCCTCATTCCTTGTCGCATTCGTGCCTATGTCATACTAATTAATAGATATTATTATTTTCTTCCCCATAGTCCGATCTTTCTAGGCTGCCAAATCCCATTTGATCTCTTCATTCGCTCATGTAAAAAATTAGGTCATGATCATTCTAGAATGGTTAAATGTTGTGTGGTTGTTGACTTAACCCAAGTTGCATCAACCTTGGCATCTAGTGCATTAAGTGTAGAATCTACACAACTTGTTCCAATCCTCGAAGTCGTTATGTGCCTCCGATGTGTGGGTGCATAATAATGTTTTTTTGAAACACAATCAATGCGGTTGCAAAGACAATGTTTGAAAAAATATTTTCTTCTATGGGTATGTGTAGGATCATGATGGGCCAAAAAGTGGCGATATGTAAGTGATATGATCACCCATGTGGTTGATGAATTTTTTTTACCCAAAATTGATGAAACGAAAAGGGTTTTTAAAGGAGATTCTCAGCTTTCCACCCATATAAATTATGCTTTACTTTGAATTTAATAAATAATTATTATTCATTTTCTATTTGAATTATGAAAAAAGTCTTGATTGATAGGATAATTGAAAAAAATCTATAACTTTCAAACGTTATCACATTTTTTGAATCCAAAACATGTGTCACATTCTATACTTTGCATACTATAGGATTAAAAAACAAAAAAATAAATTTCATGAAGTTTTAACCAAGTTAAGGTCGTTAGACAGACGAGTTTTTATATTTTTTAAAAGTTGTAATAAAAAATTCACAATTAATTATTTACTTGGAAATAAATTATAAAAAAATATGCATCACATCGGGACATTAGTCCTCTAATTATATCTAAAATATTATCATTTTATTGTTGTTAGGGTGGTCAGAAAGACACCTACTTCTTATTTTTACCTTGAAATTTAAGTACTACTACATTGGAATTTCAAATTTTGACCAAATAGATTTATTTATTTTAAATAAAGGTCTAGTAGTTTAGAAACTACATTCAATTTTCTACAGATTCTATTTTTACATGTTTTTGAAATAATATAGATAACTTAATCAATTTTTTATGTCAATTTGCCTAACTCTGATTTTCTTTTTCATTGCCACATAAGGGCCTATTTTTTCCATGATGATCCTGCACATACCCCTATGTTCATATCCCAGTTCAATGTGCGCATTTATGTTACACTGGCCAATCATGCTAAATCACTTATTTATTATTTTGGTCTTTAATTTTCCGTGTCCATGCATCGTGGATGGTATGTGTGTAGATGGAATAGATTTTCATGCTCACATGTCCAATCATTCCATAGCAGGTTGGGTTGGATTAGCTGCAAATGTAAATACAAGAAATTTCATAATCAAGAGGAAAGAAAAAGTTTCTGATAAACTGGTCAAACTGCAAACGTAAATACAAGAAATCTCATCTAGATTGTGTGGTCACACATCCATAGACTTCCATAAATTCATTTTAGATGCTTCTTGTTGATAGGGAACAAAATGATAGACTTTGACGACATCAATTTACTTCTTTATGTGGTAGCACAGATTATCATCTCACATTTTTTATCTTTATTTTCCAATTGATTGGTGTTAGGTCTCATTAATTGTGAATTTTGCAAAGGTATTTTGGTATATAAGGGTCACTTAAATGGTCATTGAATATACTGATGAATACTTATTTGGTTCATCATTTACGCTTGTTGTTTTGAAAATGATGGATTTAAGCTTGTGGTTTTAAGCTTTGCCTTTATTTAGCAAAATAAAGGTCTTTTTGTTCAAGGTTTTAGTAATAGTAAGTCAGATAAGGTATTACTAATTGATTTGGAGTCTAATCGTATTAGTGAGAAATAAATAAAAATGATGATTATGTTTTATGAGATTTAACCATAAGTGGCAAAGAAAATGACTTTTTTTTAATCATCTATTATTCAGTCAAATAAGATAACGAAAAATGATGATGCTTGGAGAGTATAGTAATTAGTGTCCAAATTTTATTTTTTATTTAGCATAGTGTCATCAATAAAGCTTTATTGTGCAGTTAGGAGGTTATCAATGCATGATTTAGGATTTTTTAGAAATTTTCAGGGAAGAGGAACTCTTGCAATAAAAGTTGTCTTTGAATGCATTCACTTTGTATTCATTATGCTAAATATTATCATAAATCTCATCTCTAAGAATTTCACTTTGCGATGTTTATAGGATGACATTGGAATCAAGCAAAAGAAAAGATAGATTGAAGAGAAATCGAGCATCAAAACTTGAGATCCACAAAGCATTTTTAAATTCTTAGAGCGTCCAATTTCCACTTTCATTTTCTGTTGTGAACCAAATTACTTCAAATTTTGGGTTTAAAATTAACCATTGATTTAATTTCTTCAACTTGGCTAAAATTGAACTTAGAAACTCACTAGAGTTGGTTTTCAAATTTAACAAATTGAACAAGGTAACTTGACACAAAGATCAATGTTTATTGGAGGAAGTTCCTTGGGTACCCATTGTTTCTATCGATGTTTGTACCTCAAGGGCACCTTGATGTCACCTATGCTCTCATCATCATAAGAACATGACCCCCCTTCAACAAGAAAAAATTCCATGTGTTTACGGAATTTTCTTCTAATCTTTTGACCTCTAGTTGATATCCCTCTTTTAGACCTACTGCATATCTTGCTTTCCTCTTCTCTTTCTGAATTTCCCTCGCTCGAGGAAGACAAATCTGAAAAATGCCTATTTGGTGGTACCTGCACTCATAAGGATGTTGGATAAAGTTCTTTCATGGTGATGTTATCTGAAGCTGACATTATGATTAATCTATCATTTCATCACTAGAATTTGATAGGTTATAAGGTAATCAAGTCTTGATAGATTGCAAGTTATTGTTACTACTGTCCAAATGTTTCCATCACAAATCAAATCTACTTAACGTTTTAACTCCCAAAATTTGTAACAAGTGTTAAATGTGACTATGGTCCACCAGTTACACAACCAAGGCATCAAATGTATTCTCTAATTGTAATCAAAGGAATTTTTCTCTTCATTCAAGTAAATAAACTTGAAGGTAAACACCACCAAGTGGTTTATTGGACACCTACATGACTAAAAATAGCAAGCAAATTTACATTTAATATCCATATGTCTAAGTGGTTAACAGGGAGGGAGTGCGTACTAGGCCTGGTAAAGTCATCATAAGTTTATGCTTTGGCAATAAAAAATGTTTAAGTCATCTTAAATCTTCCTATGTCTAATTTCTAGGAGACTTTTGGTATGTTTTAAGGTAGGATGAGTGGTCGGATTAATGTTCTAATTCTCTATGACAAGGTTTCAACATCTTCAAATAGTGAAAGTTAGTGCTTATAGTCATTTGAAACAACAACATTTTGATTATGTATGATGGGAGGATTTGATAACTTAAAAGAATTAGCTACCCAACAAACTTAAAGTTAAAAGAAAATTTTTTAGTTTAAGGGGTTAGCACTTTCTTTCATATTTTCATATTGGTTTGATGCTTCAAATGATGCATTTTTTATCCCACTTCTATCATATTGTATTCCCATCCCATTGCAATTGTTGGAGGAGTTGATACCAAAATTTCATATCAGATACCATGTTCTTGAAGTAATTTTTCTGAAGTTCTTTTGTGTTGTATGGATCCATACAAGCTTGAAATGCTCTGAGTTCATTGGTGTAGATAAATATATGTGCTCCCTTTCATTTTCATTTGTTTTGAAGTTCCCAATCACTATTTTGTGGGATTAAACAATCAAATACAGGGACTGCCCTGTTGTGCCTGTGTAAGGGTTTGACCTAGCTAAATAGAAATGACATCCACCAATCCACCAACTGTCTTGGAACTATAACTCGGTGGATTGATGTGCATCATGGAGGATTTGATGGAGTTTCAAATCTTGTTCTTTAAATTCCATTCATGTTTTTCCCTTGTCTTGGCTTGTTACATTGTTTGGGAGGAACCTAAGGTTGGGTTTTACCTTAGCTTTCATAAAAATCCTAAGTTCCATGTAAAACCTTGGGTGAGATATATTCGATCATTACCTTTTTGGAGTGGGTATTAAAATGACTTATGTCTCATTGTTTTGAATTAAGGTCTTCATTTGAAGGTCCTTCATGCCAAGGTTCCTTTTATAAAGCATTTTGGACATGAAATATTTAAAATAAAAAATACCTTCATTTGAAAGTCTTGACATGGCATCATTTTTGAATGAAGGTTCTTCATTCAAAGGTCATGACGACATCACCTTCAAATTAAGGTTCTTCATTAACTGGTATTTAGTAATTTTGAATATGTGATAATAATTTAGGGTTGAAAATAAATCCATTTGAGCCTTTTATAAATGAAAGGACATTTGATGCAATCATATGCCTTGTAAAAATTTTAAATTAATAGTAAGGGCATCATGAGTAGTTCGTTAGGCCCATTCAACAATCTTTGATGCAAGGATTGGATTGTATAGAATGTATCTACTATCAAGAAATCCAATTTGTTTACCTCTATGACTATATCTCAAGCAATAGGTTTAATTGTGATGGTAATGATATTGACAAGAATTCTGTAATATAGGTGTTGAGAAGCATAATTGGCCACCATTCTAGGAAAGCTTCTTCATTCTCACTTTTAGGTGTTAAAATTTGACAATACGTAGATTGATGAAAGAGCCCAAAGAGCCTTTCTCCATGTTATCCAAGTACACATAGCAGTGGTCTTTTCTTATACGGTTGGACATGATTTCAAGAACTTAGCTAGGAATTATTCATTTAACCTAAGGTTTTCTCATAATGCCATCATTGGAAAAGTATGATCAAATTCTTCTATTATGAAGAATTGGTCTATGTGCCTCTAATAATCACTATAAAAATGTGAAAGACTAAGCTATTTTACTTTTTTTGTCTTATCTTATACCATTTTACGAGAATGGGGAGGCCAATGTAAAAGAAGATCTTTGGAAACTAGGCATGAAAATTGTAGGTTAAAGAGAATGGGGGTGCCAAAATTACAGTACTCATTGTCCCTTAGTCGTCGATGTTCCCTGAGTGCCCTCAACCTCGTCCTCGACGCTGGTATTGACCTTGTTTTCACTCCTCCAAACTCTTCCTTAGCGCTAGTATTGACCTTTCACTTGTCCAATTTGACGAGCTACAACCTGCTTTAGTTAGGTTTTAGAGTATGTTAATTAAATTTAAAATTATGGGGCCATTTAGAGTAGTGAATATAAAGCAAGCAAAGCCTATTATGGTGCCATTTAGAGTAGTGAATATAAAGTAAGCCAAGCCTATTATAGTCATGAGGGAAATAATAAAACTCCTAAGATACTTTGTGAAACCATTTTCCTTGGTTAAAGGGAGGCCATAAAATATACCTTTGGATTTTTTTAATCTTCAAATATGAGGATTTGCAAGGTTCTTAGCAACATGAGTAATAGAAATGTGTGCAACAAGAATTTTTGAACACACATGGAATCTCCTTTCCAAAGAAAGGGGCTTCATAATTTAATATGATAATTTTTCTCAACTCTAGAAATGATATGTTTCCTTAAAGAGGAAGGAGAAACCTAAAAGGTAAAAGAGATGCTTAGGAATCTCAACACTTCCTTATGATCAACCCCCTTCTATCCATAGGAATTGAAAAAATTGGGCTTGGATAAGAATGATTTCCTATAACATTGAGTTTTATGCCACTATATATTTGACCTTAAAGCTTTCCAGAAAATATCTAGGCATTGAATATCCTAAATAATGTCACGTTTGTCCTCCAAGAGAGTGAGAAAGGAGTCATTAGAAAAATGACCATTGAATAGTTGGGCTATAGAGTTACGAAAAGTAGCACCTTTAATAAGGTTCCATGAAATACTATTAGTCAAAAGATATCCAAAGGCTTCCATTAAAAACACACATAAAGTAGGAGCTAAGGGGAAAACATGAAAAATTGAATGAAAACACCCAAAATCCTCAAATTTATGTCCATTCATGGTAATACAAGAATAACCATCATAACTTTTTTTTGAAAAAAGTAAAAAAAATTGAGGAACAAATCCTATATGACATAACTAGTCCAATTCAACACCAAAGGTAGCAAGAGATTAATGAAATTACCACAAGTTTTAAGTAGAAGTAAGCTGCCATTTACAAAGTTAGTAAGAAGTAGTGTCAAAAGTGGAAAATTAATCATGAAGTCATGGCTAATAAAGCATACAAAATATATTGGAAAAGTCAAGAGAACTTATAGCTACACACAAACACACTCAAAATAATAATTATATTACAAATGAACACTTTTTTCAAATTCTTAGCTTTGAATGAATGGTTGAAGCACCAATGTTGAATGTTGCAACTCCAGTAGGCATGAATAGAAGTAGAGGAGATTTTTTGGGAGAAGAATTTTTTCTAGTGCTAGGTTATGTGTTAGGTTATATAGTGTTTGAGCCTAGCCTCAAACACTACAATTAGGGTTAGGTTATGTGTTTTCTTTATGGTTAGGTTTGGGATTAGGTTTATGGTTATGGTTAGAGTTTAGGGTAATCCAAATCATAACCTAACCCTTTTTTCTCAAAACCTTAACCTTGACCCTAACCCTCACCTTTATCCTATCTTTATAACCCTAACCACAACCAAAACTCTAACCCCAACCCTAACCCTAATTACCTAACCCTAAATATTTTTTATTTTATTAATTAGTTGCATTCACTCTAATAACCCTAAAAATATCCCTAAACTTAACCCTAGCCCTATCCCTATCCCTAGCCCTAATCCTAACCCCAACTCTAAGCCAAATATAAAAACAATCCTTAATCATAACAATAACCCTAAAACTTAATTCTAGATATAACCTTAATACTATAATCCCTAATTGTAATCCTAAACCCTAACCCTAATTTCATATCTAATCCCAACCATAACCAAAACTCTAAATCTAACCCTAACCATAAAACATAAACCCTAATCTAACCCTAATCCTAACATTATTTTTCCTAACCCTAACCCTAACTCTAAACCTAACACTAACCCGAACACTAAATCCTAACCCTAATTAAATACCCAGTCATAACCCTAAATTGTAACATCATCCTTTGAATTGGATAGTACATAAAAAATTATGTGTTACAATCATTGCTTCCATTGTTTGCATTTTTACATTGGGATGCATATATTTTTAAAATCAACAAAATCTTTTAATGTCTTGCCCAAATTAATATTATTAATTGTAATATCAAACTTATAAACATGTATGCAAAATAAGAACATAAATAAGAAATATATGGTAATAGTTTCTTCAAAAAAAAAAGTGATGTGGACTACAATGACTATAAGATATCCACAAAAGAGATCTACATTGAAAATATTGTAGGGAAATTCAAGAAAATACAATTGGTAGATGCAAAGCCAAATAAATGTGAAATTGTGTACTATAATGATTTTAGAATATACACATAATGGATTTGTTGAAAAGGTTTTAGAAACTTTCAAACAAATGCAATTGGTAGATGAAAAGAAAAATTCCACAACCTTCACCAAAATCCTTATTGGTTTCCCTAATATGGGATATTTGGAACAAGGTATAGACATCCATCAAAGCATAATATGAAGATGATTTTTTTCAAATGTTGTGGTTGTAGATGCCCTTTTAAAATTTATACAGAATGTGGAAGGATAGAAAAATCTTGTGAACTATTTGACAAAATGTCTCAAAGAAATGTAATCTCTCAATTTATTTTAGTGTCTATTTTGTTATACCCCATGTCCCAAATTGGGTATAACATAATAGACACTAAAACAAATTGATATATTTTTATGAGGGTAGTGATGAGACTTTTCTAATTAGAGTGTATTCCATGAGATTACAATTATTCGAGGCATTGTGTCAAATAGTTCATGAGCTTTGTCTATCCTCCCACATTTTGCATAGATTTCAAAAGGGCATCTACAACCACAAGATTTGAGAAAATTCATCTTCATATAATGTTTTCCTTATGATTGATTGACTCTTATACTAAATTAATATGTTCAATTTAAGTTTCCTACTTGATCTAACTATCCACAAATGGCAATTTAACAGTGGAAAGATATGATCCTACTTTGCTATAAATTGTATATGCAATATCAAGGTATGAATTAATATGTTCAATTAAGAGATGTTAAATGAAATGAATAAAACTAATGTAATGTAAATAAGGGAGACCAGTGCCTTATTGGGTAAAATAGAGTCAAATGAAAGCCTTTAATGAATGGTTTCTATCTAGCAGGTCCTCTAATTTTTTGGCATATAACTATGAGTTTCTAACTGGTATAAACATGCAAGAGTGTAATTGATAAACCCTACTTGAGGTAGAATATCAAATCTAATTATCTAATTCATCTTACTGATCCAAATGGTATTCCCAAATTACTGTAATTTATTGAAAGGAATTTTAATTCTTCTTTAAAGAATCCAATAAACCAAATCACGCAGAAACAACAAATGTGTACTGATAAATCGAATATATACTTGATACTTCAATTTAAACAACCAAGAAACATCAAATTGGAGACAATCAAATAATCGCAAGAACCCAACAAACAATTGATACCAGAATGAAGCAACTAAATCAATAGTCTTTCATTATCTCCTTCAAAATTCATACATGCAACATAGTCTCCTTGACTGCCATCATTTCTAAAAATTTAATGCTTACAACAGTCTATCCTATTCTAATTCTATCTTCTACCCCTTTACATTTATCCAACAACGGATACTTATACATCAGTTTGCAAAAGGACACGACTTTTTAGAAAGGTTTAAAGCATAAAAGGTTTAACCAATCCACTATTAACTAATTTCTCTTAAGCCACAAATGGACTGTAGACATATGCTCTGTATAACCCTCGCGCTCATGATTTTTGGCATCATCGGGGATCACAATCTCCATCATTATCATTAGCTCATTTTTCTCACATGTTGCATCCAATATCACATCTTTCACAGTGGTTGTCTCCAGCATCCCTTTGAGTATTGTTTCGCACTCACTTTTCCATGTAGTCACTTCCTTCATTTTCCCTTCATCATCACATAACTTGGTCAATCTATCTTCGGAAGCCTCTGTCAATCCCTGCATATCCCCTTGTAACTCCTCAAAGAAATCCCTATGCCTATCCATAATAAAATTGGCATTTTCAATCTCTTCATTACTAGGAGTGTCCTTCTGCTCCAATTCCTCAATTCTTTCCTGAATTATGCTATCCACTCTCCTGTGTTCCTTTATTGCATCTACGTACTGTGAATGTTTTCCCCAGCATTTATTTAACCAAGTGGTTAAAACAACCAGCCTTTTTTTTATTATTGCAGCAAATGCATCCATTCTCCCTTGAGAGTATGCAGTTGACCCTTCCCAATGGTCTTTTTTTCTATGAAATCTCACCTTGAGTGAGAATCCTTGTTGGTTCTGTTACACCACCTACCAAGTCTTTCAAGTGTTCATTCTCTCTCAACATCCTCTCATTATTGGTTTTGTACATCTCCCTTTCCCTTATCAATGCTTGGATTTGGGCTTTATTCAACTTGGCTATATTTATCCCAATATCAGTAGTCGCTACAGGATCAACCTCCCTAGCCTTCAGGGTCAGGACATGTCCTAATGCCTTTTCAGTATCAATAACAATTGATTTCTTGTGAGGAGGATACAATGCCCAAATCATCAATGTTTCATCATCAGGATTGTATCTTGATCATGTGTATACCTCTATCACCTTCTCTATACTGAGCTTGTGGGTAGCATTGTTATCTTTTAAGAAACTATCAAAAACTAATGCAAAATTCATATCCAAACCTAGAAAAATCTTAACACCTGCCTTTTCAAGTAGCTCCCTCCCCTTTTTTGGGGTCATGTCAATCATCTCTTTGTCTACTTCATCCTTTAAGCTTTTTAACAGTTGATCCTCATTCCCTGGAGTGACATTGTCAACCTGTCCCCTTATCTCTTTCCCTTTTTGCTTATCTAGAAATGTCTTAAACTCCAAGGTCTTTATAAATTCATTATCTGATATGAAAGACCTATAGTCTTCATGTCTTGTATCTACATGCATGGTTTCATCAACATCTATTTCTCTGGCAACATAGGCATAGTCATGAGTCTTCATTCTTGAAAATTTCCTAGATGAGCTTTGTGGCCTATCTATTTCTGAAATCCCCTTAATGGAGGATAATAACTCAGCATCCACCAACTCCTGATTATGTTTTTCAATCACAATTTCAGCTTCCTCTGCCTCTAGGTTTTTTATTATGTCATCAGATTTAAAGGAAACATGATGGTACCCTCAGAAATTTATTTTTTGTCTGGCAGAGTGGATATACCCTTCTGGATCAAAGTTCTTTCTTAGTGGTCCTCTTCTCATGTTGTAGTGCAATAATTTGTCCAGAATCAGATCATAACCTTCCTTGGCTAATACAGTGAAATCACTAAAACACAATGTACTGGGCATAAAATCTTGTTTCCCATATGAACTTAACTTCATAACACTGGAGTAATCCATTTGCCTAACAATTTATAGGTATGCAATTCTATCCGGGACAATTCTGGGCAGAATGAAAGGTGTATCCTCAAAGCCATAAACCCTAATCATTGTTGCATTCTCTAAGCAATACAAATCCCCCCAGTTGTGGTTAATTGGTCCATTGTAATCTCTAGGCCTAAGAAACCTTTTTACTTCTTCAGATAAAGAATAATCACAAGGATGGTTAAAAAATCTATACAAGGGTTTCAAAAAGAATTCTTCAAAATGCAAGAAATTTGAATTGGAAAACCTGTTGTCCCAAACAATAGTCCATAATTGAACAAGCAATGGCCTACCTTCCTTGTCAGATTGTGAAATCCTCAGCTCCTTGGGCCATAAACCTAACTCTTGTCCAAAATACAACACTAAGTGCATTAGCAGTGAGTAATTTCTGAGATGGAGAACAAAAGCACCACTCTTTATCGCCATCAAACCTACATCCGGCTCCTTAAAAACATGTGAAACATAGTCAAATAATCTCAAATTGTGATACTAAATATCTGCAACAATAACCATGGGAACAACCCCCATATGCTTAGGTGCCTCCATTCCTAATACCTATCCCAATGAGTAGTAAGTATATTTTAGGTAAGGTTCAAAGAGGTCTACATGAAAGGGTGGCCCCTCACTGTCTTCCATTGGAGTAGGTTTTCCATGACACCTAGTTTTGTGCAGAGGTAACCTCCACCCTTTATAAATGGTGTCCATCCTTCTGAACTCACTATTGAGCTCTTCACTCACTACTTTCTCACTAGATATTCCCTTTATTCTGAAAACCTTAGCAATTGCATTCTCAGATACATGTATCAATGGATTCCCTGACAAATCACATATAGCTTTTTTTTTCGAATCATAGTGTCTGACCAATAATTTTACCAGTTCGACATCAATAAAAAACATTAGGGTACACTAATTTCCCTAAATTGAGCCTCCATGGATTGCATATTGGCTCAAAGTGATTTCTCCCATGGTAATGGAAATTGAATAAATCATAGCCTCTAATCGGAGTCCAAACATCACCTATAAATTTGCATGTCATCCAATTTGTCAACTTCCACTTTGAGCTGTGTGGAACACCTAGCTTTAGGTCTAGAACCAAGTAACTGGTCTATGAGGTCTTGATTTAGCTTCCTTTCAGTACCTTCTAGTTGCAACTCAGTCTTTTTCTTTTTTTCTTTTGATTGGCTTCCTTCCCTGGGTTTTCTTCCCTTTAGTTTTCCTGAACCAGTGCCTTCCATAATTCAAATTTTTACAAATTTTGAGAGGACGAGAAACTTACTGTAACTTTCTTGCAAACTTAAGCTAGGTGAATGCCTTAATTGCTATGTTGGTTCCCTTGCTCTCCTTCACTTTGAATTCTGTGAGACAATGATTTCAATTGATCATACCCTGATATGCAAAATATCCTACGCTTCGTGGAGCCACTAATGTCTTCACCGAGACATGAATGCTACAAGTTCTTTTTTGTGAAATTTCCGCTGTCACATTAGGGCTCATATTGGCAAGACATTTCAAATCTTTGGCTCATCCACCTATTCAACATTCACCCATCCGCCAAGACATCTTGTAGTTTCCCCGACATCACAAGTCTCCCTGATAGTTTCTTTCCTTTTTCTTTTTATATCGCCATGAATTTCACTAAAACAACTATCTCTCAGACTTAATGAATCGGGCCAATGGTTCTTTGCCTTAATCCAAAAGTACTTTGTCTCATCGAGATGTTTACTTTATCGACTTATGTTGTCGAGACCAAGAAATTTGTTCTGCCGACAAAATAATACTCACTGTGATGTCTCTTAGATCTCCCCGTGGTGACATGTCTCACTGATACGCCTCTTCTTTGGCAAGACAACAAGCATCATCTTCTCGATACCCTTTATCTCTGAATGCTCAATTCTTTTGGTGTAACTCGAGGGGTTGGTAAGAATTTTATGAACTCTTCCTGACATCATTTGTCTTATCGATTGAGTCCTCCTTTTGCGTTATCAGAAAGACCAATAGCGCTTTGGCCAGTGTTTTGAAATCTCTCTCCGATGACCAAAGTCTCTCCGATAGACTTTACTTTTCTCCAATCGGCAAAAGGTAACTTAGCTCAATATGACCTCACACCATCATGCCGATACCTTTTGTCTTGCCGATAAGTAATACAAACCCACATTCTCCTAGTGTATAACTTTATCAGTATGACCCGTCTGATGTCTCGCCGATAAGATCACATCGGTAAGACATTTCAAACCTCTGGCCGATCCACTTGTTCAAGGTTCACCCATCCGCTAAGACATCTTGCAGTTTCCCTGACATCACAAGTCTCTCTAATAGAATTTATGTTACTCCAATCGGCAAAAGGTAATATAGCTCGATGTGACCTTACATCGTCACACCGATACTTTTTGTCTTGCCAATAAGATATACAAACCCACATTCTCTCTATGCATAACTTGATCAGTGTGACCCTTCTGATATCTTGCCGATACATTTAGGATATGTATATTATCATCGATGAGACCTGCATCAACTTATGCCGATATTTTCATATGTAAATATTTTAATGTCAGATGAAATTTATGGGGCGTTATGGCACAATTTTAAATCGGATTTTGATAAAAAATGCTATGTGAGGATTTTTATGTCTGCATTATGAATATTTTTTGGGAGACTAATAATCATGAAGAAATAATGAATTTGTCAAAATTTTAGAGTTCCAACAGCATGAAGGTTTGGTGTTTCATGACAATACTAGCATTTGAGTTATAATGATATATTTAGAGCTCATGGCTCTCCTTTGTATAAACATATCCTAATTTTGAATAATATAATCAAGGGTTATGGTGTTCATCTCACTATTATGGTGTGTATGATTTCCATTTTTGCTTTAATTCAAAGAGTAAATTAAAATGCTTGGATGAAGTTAATGAAGATATCTGAACTTGTAGCTTAATCTTGGTATCAATTGTTTTTGGAATTATACAGTTATCTGGTTGTCTCCATTTTGATGCTTTTCTTGTTATTTAACTTGATATATCAAGCATATATATATATATATATATTCAGTTTACCGAAACACATTTGTTGTATTTGTGTGATGTGATTATTTGGTTCTTTCAAGTAAAGATTAAACCCTTCTAGTCAATCATAGTAATTGAAGAGTATTAATTGGATCAATAAGAAGAATCACATAAATAGGATTGTCATTCTATCTCAAGTAGATTTTTTCAGTCATTTACTTGCACATTTATACAAATTATAAACTACATCTATGTGCCAAACACTTTGAATTATTGCAATCATAGATTACACTTTTATAGATCTTCATTAGACTCCATACACCCAGCAAGGCAGTGGTCTCATGCTTTCATCTTTTGGTTTATCCATTTAATTTTTTACATCTATTAATTGAACATATTCTAATATAATTCAAATATAATTAAAATTAAAAACATCATAAATTAATTATGTAACCACATAAGTCAAATATAATTCTATCAAGAAATTAATATCAAATAGATAATACAATCACATAACTCATATATTTCAATGTCATTGATCTTCTTCTTCATCCAACTCTTTGTCCGTATCATCTGATCTAGATTCAACATTATAAGGATTGTTCATATCATGATCATCATCATTGATATCAGTTTTGATAATGTCATCATCCACATAGATATCATCTTCATGAACATTAACTCCTACATCATCATGATCTAGTTCCTCCTCTTCGACATCTTCGTCAGGCACATCATCAACTAACTGTTGATCTTGATCATCATCTACATCATCTTATGTTTCTTCAGTATCTTCTTCTTCCACCACATTATACTTTACTGGCCTTCCTCTTGGATCATGTCTAACAATAGGGTAAGTGCACCAAGATGGTTCCCAAAAAGGGGACTTAAGTGGACAGCTTTTTCCTAAAATCGGGAAATACTGACCTTGGATGTGAAATTGAGGATAGTTAGACTAAATTTTTTGAAATGGAACAAAAAGAAGGATTCAAGTGCTCCAAGTCTACTTTCTAAACTACTAATTTATTTTGAAAATGAATGATATTAAGGGGTTCAAATGAGGGACGTACAAAAATTGGTGTTGTTTTTGTCAGAATAACATAACATAGCAACTCTTGTACGACCCTCGTATGGTGAAATTTTTTTTAGTATTTTTCAAATCACAATGGTCAGAAGTTAGCTAACAGTATGTAGTTGATGCATGATTTTTCTGATAAATTTTTAATGAATATTTGATTTTTTACTAATTTGCGAAGTGGACATATCCTGAAAATAGAATTTTGGCCATGCTACCCCTACAAATTTTGGAAACTAATTGATTTGTTTTTTTTTTTGTTTTTAATTTTGTTGAATGGAGCCTAGTTTCTAAAAATGTAATTTATTTCAAAAATTGATGAACGGTTAATTTATAACGAAAAAAATACCAAACACTGCTTTTTGGAAAAAAAAAAGATATACAAATAAAATAAATTATGGATGAAAGACTTAACATTTTCAGAAAGTGAAAAAAATTACATCGTTGGATAGCTAAGAGATAACCCAACATTACCCATGTGTTTGATTTTTTCGATATTGAACCACGTGCAATCTTGAGGGTGAGCACGAACTTGATTATGAGAAATATGGTGGATTTTTTAAAAACACGTCTCTGGTCGTTGGGAATGCCCTCCAAACCTTTGGGTTGGAATTCCAAGGCAATACCAAGCTTAAAGTTTGGTAATTCTCAAAGCAAGATATAACATGAGCGCGTTATAACGCATTCGTGTTATATCTCACTTTGACATGGTTTTTGCTTCTACAGGGAACATGTCTACTAACCCATAATGCGAGTGCGTTATAACACACTCACGTTATGTCTTACTTTATCTTAAATGCTAATATATTAATGTATGCTGATATATTTTTATGTAGATGTATGTATGTATGCTTGTATGGATGTAAGATTATATGTACAAATGTATTATGCTTGTATGTATGCATTTATGTATGTCTTTAGACGAAGGGAGAATTTAGAGAGAGTCTAGAGAGATGGAGAGGGGGTCAAAGTGAGAGTTTAAGAGAGAGGGAGTGGGAGAGAAGGGGTTGGATTGAGGGGGACTTAGCTAGGTAGGGTGGGAGGGATAGAGGGAGGGAGAGAGAGAGGGGGGGGTCAGAGAGAGAGAATTGATGGAGAGGGAGAGAGAGAGAGGGGGTGGGAGAGAGAGAATTGAGGGAGAGGGAGAGAGAGAGAGAGAGACAAAGAGAAAGAGAGGGTTATGTAGGTAGGGTGCGAAAGGGAGAGAGCTTAGAGTGTGAGAGGGAGAGACTTGAGAGTGTGAAGGGGGTGAGAGGGAGAGACTTGAGAGATAGGTAGTGAGAGGGAGTGTGAGAGAGAGGGAGTGAGAGAGGGTGGTAGGGATTGATTGAACGAGAGGTACGTAGAAAGAGGGAGATGGTACATTGAGACAATTAGAGAGGGTGGGAGGGAGGGAAGGAGGGAGAGGTGAGATGTATAGATAGAGAGAAAGTGATAGGGGTTGAGGGTATAGGGTTGAGGGATTAGGATGGAGGACCTATAGGGTTGATGGTTTCTAGGGTAGTAGGGTTTAAGGTTTGAGGGTTGATGGAATAGGTTTGATGGTAGAGGGTATTTGGTTGAGGGTATAGGGTAGAAGGTTTAAGGTTTAAGTGTTTAGGGTATAAGGTATAGTTTTGAGGGTATATGGTTGAAGGATTAGGTTCAGGGTCCAATGTAAGGGGTAGAGGGTTTAGGGTTTAAGGATTAAGGGTTGAGGGTTGAGAATTGAGGGTTGAGTGTTTAATGTATAGGGTAAAGGGTAGAGGGTTTAAGGCTTGAGGGTTGAAGATCGAGTGTTTAAGGTATAAGGTCGAGGGATTAGGGTTGAGGGTCCAATATATAGGGTATAGGTTATAGGGGTTGAGAGATTAAGGGTTGAGGGATTAGGGTTTAGGGTAGAGAGTATTTGGTTGATGGTAGAGGTTAGAGGGTAGAGGGTAAAGGGTTTAACAGCTTAGGATTTAAGGGGTTAGGGTTGAGGGTCGAGGGTTTAGGGTTGAGTGTTTAAGGGTTTAAGGGTCAAGAGGGTTGATGGATTAGGGTAGAGAGTTTACTAAGTGGGTTTGAGGGTTGGGGGATTAGGGTTGAGGGTAGAGGGTATAGGATTGGCGGTAGAGGGTTTAACGGTTTACGGTTTAGGGACGAGGGATTAATAGGTTATAGAGTAGAGGTTATAGGAACTGAGGGATTAGGGTTTAAGGGTTGTGGGTTGAGGGATTAAAGTTTAAGGGTTGAGGGTTGAGGGTTGAGGGA